>JARQOC010000007.1:1580616-1595616 GCA_033576535.1 Allobates femoralis
AGCACAGCTGTGGTCCAATGATATATAAATCTCAATATTGTCAGGCACTACATTTTCATGCTGAGATGCCATGTGACCAAAATTATACACTCTGCTGTCACAAGGGCAAGGTCCAGATACCTATCTCTGAATACCCTGAGTTATTCAAGCGTTTACTTAAAGGTGAAAGTGAGTACAGTCGTAATCTCATGGACAACATCCGAGCCATCAACAGCTCTTTTGCTTTCGCCTCCATGGAGGCCAAATTTCTCCACCACCTGGACATGGCCCTTACTGTTTCCGAATACATGGCCAAATCTACCATCGCACTGGCACATTACATCCGGTAGATGATCAAGTTCCAACGTATGCTCAACTTTATATCTTGGATACTGCTACTGCCAACGAGCAACGTTTGCAATGTCAACCAAATTTACAATGCCATCCAACTTTAATGAGTATTATTGCTCTGCAATTAGAAAACATCAATCCTTTTGTAGCTGCATACAAAATGCTCCGTGACGTGGAACAGGAAGAACAACAAAAGGCTGAAAGAAATGGCACTGTCATGCCAAATATTACGATGGCACTTAAACAAGACCGCAGTCAAGACCCTCGACGCTATAACAATCCGACTGTCAACGAAGTAGCTGTTGTATTTGAAAATAACAATGGGGAGCCACCATTCAACCGAGATATATTGATCCATTTAAAAGCCGATCCACAATATCCTTTAGCTCCAAACACACAACAGGTCAGCATTCTTCACAGTAACTTGGATGCATTACTTTATCCTTTATTTTTCCCTTACGTAGAACAAGGGTGGCATGATTGACTGAAACATCAAGGAAAAAGTGAACGCAGGGTTACACAACTCCAATATTACTGTTATGTGCTGTCTGTCCGCAATGAGTTTAATCCTGTTTTGAATGGTGGCAAATTGACACAGCAGTATTTAGTTGATGCTTATGTGAAAATTGAGGCCAATCGACTGAATTTTATCCGTCAACACCAGTCAAATTTAAAAGGATTATTGCATACTTCAAGAGCATCTCATCAACAAATCCATTCAAAAAGGCATTCCCATTGGCCGAACTGTCATTCTTCCATCATCTTTCGAAGGCAGTCCCAGAAATATGCAGCAGAGGTATCAAGATGCCATGGCTATAGTCACTAAATTTGGTCGCCCAGATCTATTTGTCACCATGACATGTAATCCCAAATGGAATGAGATCACTAACAATTTGGAACCATGGCAACGTGTCGAACACAGACCAGATTTGGTGGCACAGGTCTTCAGAATAAAACTTGAGGCACTGTTAAAAGACATTAGAAATGGATTATTTGGAACAGTTTGCGCCATGGTTCATGTTATTGAGTTTCAGAAACGTGGGCTACCTCATGCTCACATTTTGATAATTTTGGATGCCACCTCAAAATTACGCACAGAGATTGAAGTTGACAATACTGTTTGGGCTGAAATACCAGATCCTATCACCTACCCTCAGCTTCATAAGATCGTCATCCAACACATGATTCATGGTCCCTGTGGAGAACTGAGGCCAAATTCACCATGTATGCATCTTGGGAAGTGTAGCAAAGGTTTCCCCAAAGAATTTCAGGATTCGACTGTCATCGCAAAGGATGCCTATCCGACGTATCGACGACATACAGGACCATCATTTGAACACCATTCCGTCATGATTGATAATTCGTGGGTAGTTCCTTATAATCCTTTCTTACTTCTCAAATATAAGTGTCATATCAATGTGGAAGTTTGTGGCTCCATACAAAGTGTCAAATACTTATTTAAATATGTATATAAAGGACACGATAAAGCAAATCTGGAAATTTGCCAAACAAGCATCCAACATGATGAAACTCATCAATTTATGGATTCCCGTTATGATAGCGCACCTGAGGCAGCTTGGCGGATATTTGCTTATCCCATGCACAAACAATCGCATAGTATTATTCGCCTGGCTGTACATCTGCCTCATTCTCAACAACTCTATTTTCATGAGGATGACTCTGTAGCCAACATCAGACACAAGCTACATAACAATTCCACTCTTATGGGCTATTTTGAGCTTAATAAGAAGGACCCAACTGCTCATACTTATTTCTATCGTGAAATTCCAGAACACTACGTTTGGATAGAAGGTTCTTGGCAACAGAGAAAGCGAGGAGGTGCTTCTGTAATTGGAAGAATGTATACCGTAAGTCTCAGAGACCAAGAACGCTACTATTTGCGGTTGTTGTTGCTGCATGTCAAAGGTGCCACCAGTTTTGACAGCATTAAAACGGTTCATGGAGTTACACATCTAACTTTCAAAGACGCTGCCTTAGCTCTTGGTTTATTATTTGATGACAGTTTGTGGAGAAACACCTTACTTGATGCTTGCATTTTGAACATGCCTGCACAGCTACGTGATATGTTTGCCTACATTTGCATTTTTGGCCCTCCTGCTAATCCACTGGAGTTGTGGCTTGAATTTAAAGAACACTTCATTCAAGACTATTGCCATAAATATCACTCAAACACGGAGGAGTGTGTGAATTGTGAAGGATATGCGATGACAGATATCCAAGAAATTTTGCGCAGTCATGGCAAAAAATATACTGAATTTAACTTACCACGCCCTGTCAGGAAACAACAACTTCCACAACAATTTGATCAAGACGATGAGTTAAGAACAGCTGCTGAGATGAAAGCAACTCTCAATCCTCAACAACTTTTGGCTTATGAGGCTATTATTCAAGCATTAGAAGACACTACTGCAACACCAAAGTGCTTCTTCATTGACGGTCCTGGTGGCAGTGGAAAAACTTACCTTTACCATCTACTTCTACATCAACTAAGGGGAGAAGGGAAAATGGTGTCACCTGCTTCCACTACAGGAATTGCAGCCAATATGCTTGAAGGAGGAAGAACAATTCATTCTCTTTATGGAATACCAATACCTATGAATGAAACATCAGTTTCCAGGATAAAAAATGACACAGATGCAGCTTATGATTTGCAGAACACTGAACTCTTTATTATAGATGAGTGCACAATGGTCTCAAAGTATGCATTGCATGTCATTGAAAGACTCTTGCGAGATGTTATGACCAAAAAAGTTACCAACAAAGAAAAGGCACCTTTTGGAGCCAAAGTAATTGTACTTGGAGGAGACTTTCGACAATGACTTCCTGTCATTCCTCATGGCACAAGAACAGATATTGTGGAGAGCTGTTTAAAATATTCTACACATTGGCCAATTTTCAATCCACTCCCGCTTATTAACAACATGCGCTCTATTGATCCGGAATACAGCACTTGGTTGCTTAAACTTGGTAATGGTGAGCTGTCCAATGAATATAATCTTGGAGATGATGTCATCGAGATTCCTCCAGATATGCTGTGCACTGGGTCTTTAATACATGAGATCTTTGGAGACAACATTAACATTGATGTCAGTAACAACGAGAGTATCAATATCGCTGCTTCTCATGCTATCCTATGTCCGAAGAATGACGACGTCGATTTTGTTAATTCCAAAGTCATGGATTGCTTGATTGGTGAGTACACAGACTATATGAGTGAAGATTCTATTGATGCAGAGGACTGTGATGATTCAGAACAATACCCACCTGAATTTTTGCATTCACTTACACCTACTGGAATGCCTCTACGTCATCTCAAAATTAAAGTTGGCACCATTGTCATGCTGTTACGCAACCTGAATACCAGGAAAGGTTTGTGCAATGGTACTCGGCTCATTGTAACTGCATTGTTTCCAAACATGATCCAGCCTAAAGTCATTACCGGCTCAGCAGCAGGACAGGTGGTATTCATTCCACGTATTGATTTATGTCCATCAGAGACTGCATTACCATTCAGATTAAGAAGACGACAATTTCCCATCAAGGCAGCGTTTGCAATGACAATCAATAAATCCCAAGGGCAAACTCTCAATCGAGTTGGGATATATCTCCCGGAACCACCTTTTGCCCATGGTCAACTCTATGTGGCCTTTTCAAGAGTCAAGCAATGCTGTAATGTCAAGGTCAAAGTCCTCAATTCACCACTCCAAGGACAATTACTGCCTGATTCTCCTAAGGTCTTTACACACAATATCGTGTACAAAAATGTTTTACGTTAAGATTTTTCTTTTTTTCTCATACTGTTCTGATACTTTTTTTTACAAAAAAAACAAAATCTACAAAAAAATTAGTTTAGTCATATTTTTAAAGATATTAATTACATGGTTATTATATAGCCATGTTATATATATAGTTATTTTTGGGGAGGTTAAATCCCTTTGGTACAGAATTTATCATATATATAGATATAGATATTTATCATATACTAGCTGTGAGCCCGATGCGATTGCATCGGGATTCTAGAATCTGTGTATAGGGCATTGCTCGGGCTGCTGCAACGACTCCCAACGCCCCCTTGGCAGGCATTGTGAGTGAGTCGCGTGGGCGATGCGCGCCCACGAACAAAGCCACGGAGGTAGCGGCGTGTGCGAGGGAAGTCGCTACGGCAATTATATAATAGATTATCAGTATTACATTGGGATTCTAGAATCTGTGTATAGGGCATTGCTCGGGCTGCTGCAACGACTTGCAACGCCCCCTTCGCGGGCATTGCGAGTGAGTCGTGTGGGCGATGCGCGTCCACGAACAAAGCCACGGAGGTAGCGGCGTGTGCGAGGGAAGTCGCTACAGCAATTATATAATAGATTATCAGTATGTAATATATAATTTCCCTAACGCACTTCCTTAAGTTTCGGCGCTGTTTCCGTCGTTGTGGGCGTGGGCGCAGCGCCCACGCGACCTGTGAAGCATTGCCGGCGCCACTGATTCGCAAAGCCTCACTCGGCCAAGCGGCCGTTGCGAGTCCTTGCAGAATAGGCGCGACTCACTAATTTATACATAATCACATACATAATACTGATAATTCCTATATAATCACATATATATATATAGATGGCGGGCCGATTCGAAAGAATCGGGTAGTCTAGAATCCATATATAGTATATTTACTAATAGTTAGGGGAGTGGGGTGAAATGAATTGTGTGTATACAGGTGGCTCAGTGGTTAGCAGTGAGTGGGGTGGCTCAGTGGTTAGCAGTGAGTGCGGTGGCTCAGTGGTTAGCAGCGAGTGCGGTGGCTCAGTGGTTAGCAGTGAGTGCGGTGGCTCAGTGGTTAGTAGTGAGTGCGGTGAGATTGGTGAGCACAGTGGCGTGGACAGAGTGCTGAGTGCAGCGCTGTGGGCAGAGTGGTCAGCACACACATACATACATACACACACACACAGACACTTCGCTATAGTTAGCACCGACCCTACGTCTTCCCTGCCGGCTGGATCCTGAGTTGACATGTCGGCGCCCGCGGACGACTGGATCGAATATGGGGTCCGGGAAGTTTGGCGAGACTTATTGGACGCTATATTTGATCGAGTAGTTCGGGGGCGGCGATATGTCGGTGATGCAGGGCCGGTGGTAAGTATAGCGAAGTATGTGTGTGTGTGTGTGTGTGTGTGTGTGCGGAGAAAGTGAGTGAAGTGCGGAGAAAGTGAGGTGTGGTGATGTGGCCCCTGGCCGGGTGCATCACACGGGTTATCAATGCAGGTCTGTGTTCACATGGGCCGGTTTTCCTGATTGTGTGAGGTGTGTGAAACCTGTCCGATGTACAGGGGGTTAACAGCTGAAGGGTTGTCATGAGCTGAGTAAAACAGCTGAGTGTGAGTGCTGAAGATCCGATACATTCATGAGCCTAATGAGTGGCTGAACCTGTGGGGATGAGTTCTTTGCTGTGCGGAGAAAGTGAGGTGTGGTGATGTGGCCCCTGGGCGGGTGCATCACACGGGTTATCAATGCAGGTCTGTGTTCACATGAGCCGGTTTTCCTGATTGTGTGTGGTGTGTGAAACCTGTCCGATGTACAGGGGGTTAACAGCTGAAGGGTTTTCATGAGCTGAGTAAAAGAGCTGAGTGTAAGTGCTGATTATCCGATACATTCATGAGCCTAATGAGTGGCTGAACCTGTGGGGATGAGTGCTTTGCTGTGCGGAGAAAGTGAGGTGTGGTGATGTGGCCCCTGGGCGGGTGCATCACACGGGTTATCAATGCAGGTCTGTGTTCACATGGGCCGGTTTTCCTGATTGTGTGTGGTGTGTGAAACCTGTCCGATGTACAGGGGGTTAACAGCTGAAGGGTTTTCATGAGCTGAGTAAAACAGCTGAGTGTTGAAGATCAGAAGATTCAGAAGTCCAGAGCACTGTGATGTGAGCAGATGCTGGAAGTAATCCATCCCCAGTGGGTAAGTGATGGGAGCCTGCCAGCTCCATGCTAGTGCACCTGATGTGTGCATGCCACCCAGTGTCCAAGGGCCAGGCGGTCAGAGCTAACTTTGGGACTGACTGTATGCTTGTTACTATGTGATGTCGTATGTAAACGTGGTGGTGGTGGTGGTGGTGGTCTCCTCGTTTACTGCTCGCAATGCCCGCTTTGCGGGCATTGCTTCGCGTGGCCGCTACGCGGCCCCGACAGAGTCCTGGAGAAATTACCCATTTACACAAACAAAGCCACAGGAAGTAGCGCAGGTCTGACGGAAGTCAGCTACGGCAATTATATAATAGACTAGATGGTGGCCCGATTCTAAAGAATCGGGTAGTCTAGAATCTGTATATAGTTTATTTAGTAATAGTTAGGGGAGTCCTGTGAAATTAATTGTGTGTATACAGGCGGCTCAGTGGTCAGCAGTGAGTGCGGTGGCTCAGTGGTCAGCAGTGAGTGCGGTGGCTCAGTGGTCAGCAGTGAGTGCGGTGGCTCAGTGGTCAGCAGTGAGTGCGGTGGCTCAGTGGTCAGCAGTGAGTGCGGTGGCTCAGTGGTCAGCAGTGAGTGCGGTGGCTCAGTGGTCAGCAGTGAGTGCGGTGGCTCAGTGGTCAGCAGTGAGTGCGGTGGCTCAGTGGTCAGCAGTGAGTGCGGTGGCTCAGTGGTCAGCAGTGAGTGCGGTGGCTCAGTGGTCAGCAGTGAGTGGGGTGGCTCAGTGGTCAGCAGTGAGTGGGGTGGCTCAGTGGTCAGCAGTGAGTGGGGTGGCTCAGTGGTCAGCAGTGAGTGCGGTGGCTCAGTGGTCAGCAGTGAGTGCGGTGGCTCAGTGGTCAGCAGTGAGTGGGGTGGCTCAGTGGTCAGCAGTGAGTGGGTGGCTCAGTGGTCAGCAGTGAGTGGGGTGGCTCAGTGGTCAGCAGTGAGTGGGGTGGCTCAGTGGTCAGCAGTGAGTGCGGTGGCTCAGTGGTCAGCAGTGAGTGCGGTGGCTCAGTGGTCAGCAGTGAGTGCGGTGGCTCAGTGGTCAGCAGTGAGTGCGGTGGCTCAGTGGTCAGCAGTGAGTGGGGTGGCTCAGTGGTCAGCAGTGAGTGGGGTGGCTCAGTGGTCAGCAGTGAGTGGGGTGGCTCAGTGGTCAGCAGTGAGTGGGGTGGCTCAGTGGTCAGCAGTGAGTGCGGTGGCTCAGTGGTCAGCAGTGAGTGCGGTGGCTCAGTGGTCAGCAGTGAGTGGGGTGGCTCAGTGGTCAGCAGTGAGTGGGGTGGCTCAGTGGTCAGCAGTGAGTGGGGTGGCTCAGTGGTCAGCAGTGAGTGGGGTGGCTCAGTGGTCAGCAGTGAGTGGGGTGGCTCAGTGGTCAGCAGTGAGTGCGGTGGCTCAGTGGTCAGCAGTGAGTGCGGTGGCTCAGTGGTCAGCAGTGAGTGCGGTGGCTCAGTGGTCAGCAGTGAGTGCGGTGGCTCAGTGGTCAGCAGTGAGTGCGGTGGCTCAGTGGTCAGCAGTGAGTGCGGTGGCTCAGTGGTCAGCAGTGAGTGCGGTGGCTCAGTGGTCAGCAGTGAGTGGGGTGGCTCAGTGGTCAGCAGTGAGTGGGGTGGCTCAGTGGTCAGCAGTGAGTGCGGTGGCTCAGTGGTCAGCAGTGAGTGCGGTGGCTGTGGTCAGCAGTGAGTGCGGTGGCTCAGTGGTCAGCAGTGAGTGCGGTGGCTCAGTGGTCAGCAGTGAGTGCGGTGGCTCAGTGGTCAGCAGTGAGTGCGGTGGCTCAGTGGTCAGCAGTGAGTGCGGTGGCTCAGTGGTCAGCAGTGAGTGCGGTGGCTCAGTGGTCAGCAGTGAGTGCGGTGGCTCAGTGGTCAGCTGGGGGGCAGAGGAGAGGCTGGGGGGGTCAGAGGAGAGCGGAGGCTGGGGGGTCAGAGGAGAGCGGAGGCTGGGGGGGTCAGAGGGGAGCGGAGGCTGGGGGGTCAGAGGAGAGCGGAGGCTGGGGGGTTAGAGGAGGCTGGGGGTCAGAGGAGAGGCTGGGGGTCAGAGGAGAGCGGAGGCTGGGGGGTCAGAGGAGAGCAGAGGCTGGGGGGTCAGAGGAGAGCGGAGGCTGGGGGTCAGAGGAGAGCGGAGGCTGGGGTCAGAGGAGAGCGGAGGCTGGGGGGTGAGAGGAGAGCGGAGGCTGGGGGGTCAGAGGAGGCAGAGGAGAGGGGAGGCAGAGGAGGCTGGGGGTCAGAGGAGAGCGGAGGCTGGGGGTCAGAGGAGAGCGGAGGCTGGGGGTCAGAGGAGAGCATGATTTGTTCTGTGGGGTCTATTATGATGTCCTCCACTGGGGTCCCCTGGTAATCCCAGTCCCCTGCATCTCCTTTCTCCCCATGCTCTTGCCACCCCTGTATCTCTGTCTCCTGAGGCTGCAGCAGGGTTGCAAGCGATGCTGCTCCAGGCTGTGTCAGAGGAGCAGTGTCAGGCAGAGCGGACTGAATGGAGTCTACGGTACCTGAAGGTCGGGCTGTAACTGTACCTCCGTTCTCCTCCATCGCTGTGTCCGTCCTCCATGTCTCCGGGGTCTGATGAGGGGAATCTCCTGCGTCACAGGGGTCTGAGCGGGCTTCAGCACCAGTGGTGGTTGCCATCTTGGCAGGAGTCTTCCCCTGTGTCTGCCGGCCCGTGCTTCTGAGGAAGTGGGATATATCGCGCGGCTGGTGACGCCGCACCACAGGATTCCGAAGCGGGCTGTGTTCCCTTTCTTTTAGGCGGCAAAGAGGGATCCCTGTTCGCAGCGGCTCGCGGTGAGCGCTACGCGCTCACCGCTCGTGGGTCTGGTGCTTCCGGTTCCGGTCTTTGCCACAGGACGGAGGCCATCACGGAAGTAGAGCGGATTTTGGCCGGAAGTGGCCTTCGGGTTTTATATAATAGATATATATATATATATATATAGACTAGCTGTGAGCCCGATTCTAAAGAATTGGGAGTCTAAAATCTGTATATAATATTTTTAAGAGTTGTAAAAAATAGACTTAAACACCAGCCGGGGGAGCAAGAACAGCGGGGTGAGGATGGAGCGAGCGGGGCAGGATGGAGCGAGCGGGGCAGGATGGAGCGAGCGGGACAGGATGGAGCGAGCGGGACAGGATGGAGCGAGCGGGACAGGATGGAGCGAGCGGGGCAGGATGGAGCGAGCGGGGCAGGATGGTGGGTGGCGGGGCAGGATGTTGGGGGGGCAGGATGGTGGTGGGGTGCGGGATGGAGTTGGGGGGGCAGGATGGTGTCGGGGGGGGCAGGATGGATATGGGGGGGCAGGATGGAGGCGCTCCTCCAGACCCCCTCCGCTCCCCGCGGCCGCCGTCCCTCTGGGCCAGCACCCCCCCCCCCCCTCCCCACCAGAACTTCATGGTGATAATAAAAAAAAAAAAACCTCAGTGAGGATACTTACCCTCCGGCGGCTCGCTCCAGCTGTCTTGTAGCTTCCAGGACAGGACCTGTCGTTGGCTGGGAAACCGATGAGCTTGGGGTGAGTGGGCAGAGTGGGGGATGAGTGGGCAGAGTGGGGGATGAGTGGGCAGAGCAGGGGTTAGTGGGCAGAGTCATTGGGCATAATCATTAGTCAGAGCAGGGTGAGTAGGCAGAGCTGGGGTCTGTGGGCAGAGCTGGGGTGAGTGGGCAGAGTGGGGGGTCAATGGGCAGAGTGGGGGGTCAGTGAGCAGGATTGGGGGTCAGTGAGCAGAGCAGGGTGAGAGCGGGGGTCAGTGGTCAGAGCAGGGGTTAGTGGGCAGAGTGATTAGGCAGAGCAGGGGTCAGTAGGCACAGCAGGGGTTAGTGTGAAAAATTAGTGGGCAGAGCAGGGGTGAGTGGGCAGAGTGAGTGAGCAGAGCAGGGGTCAGCGGGCAGAGCGGGGGTGACTGGGCAGAGCAGGGTTTAGTGGGCAGAGCATGGTCAGTGGGCAGTGTGAGGGGTCAGTGGGCCGAGCAGGGTGAGTGTGAGGGGTGAGTGGGCAGAGCAGGGTCAGTTGGCAGTGTGAGGGGTCAGTGGGCCGAGCAGGGTGAGTGTGAGGGGTGAGTGGGCAGAGCAGGGTCAGTGGGCAGTGTGAGGGGTCAGTGGGCCGAGCAGGGTCAGTGGGCAGAGTATGGTCAGTGGGCAGAGTGGCGGTGAGTGGGCAGAGAGGGGGTCAGGGAGCAGAGAGGGGGTGAGTGGGCAGAGAGTGGGGTGAGTGGGCAGAGCAGGATGAGTGGGCAGAGCAGGGTCAGTGGGCAGAGTGTGGGTGAGGGGGCAGAGAGGGGGTCAGGGGGAAGAGTTGGGGGGTCAGTGGGCAGAGTGGGGGTCAGTGGGCAGAGTGGGGGTTAGTGGTCCGATTGGGGGTCAGTGGTCAGAGTGGGGGTCAGGGGAAGAGTGGGGGTCAGGGGCAGAGTGGGGGTCAGGGGCAGAGTGGGGGTGAGGGGGCAGAGTGGGGGTGAGGGGGCAGAGTGGGGGTGAGAGGGCAGAGTGGGGGTGAGGGGGCAGAGAGGGGGTGAGGGGGCAGAGAGGGGGTCAGGGGAAAGAGTTGGGGGGTCAGTGGTCAGAGTGGGGGTCAGTGGTCAGAGTGGGGGTGAGGGGGCAGAGAGGGGTCAGGGGGAAGAGTAGGGGGGTGAGTGGTCAGAGTGGGGGTGAGGGGCAGAGTGGGGGTGAGGGGGCAGAGTGGGGGTGAGGGGGCAGAGTGGGGGTGAGGGGCAGAGTGGGGGTGAGGGGGCAGAGAGGGGGTCAGGGGAAAGAGTTGGGGGTCAGGGGCAGAGTGGGGGTGAGGGGGCAGAGTGGGGGTGAGGGGGCAGAGTGGGGGGAGGGGGCAGAGAGGGGGTCAAGGGAAAGAGTTGGGGGTCAGTGGTCAGAGTGGGGGTCAGTGGTCAGAGTGGGGGTCAGTGGTCAGAGTGGGGGTCAGTGGTCAGAGTGGGGGTCAGTGGTCAGAGTGGGGGGTCAGTGGTCAGAGTGGGGGGTCAGTGGTCAGAGTGGGGGTCAGTGGTCAGAGTGGGGGTGAGGGGGCAGAGAGGGGGTCAGGGGAAGAGTAGGAGGGTGAGTGGTCAGAGTGGGGTCAGTGGGCAGAGTGGGGGTGAGGGGGCAGAGTGGGGGTGAGGGGGCAGAGTGGGGGTGAGGGGGCAGAGAGCGGGTCAGGGGGAAGAGTTGGGGGTCAGTGGGCAGAGTAGGGGGGTGAGTGGTAAGAGTGGGGGTGAGTGGTCAGAGCAGGGTCAGGGGCAGAGTGGGGGTCAGTGGGCAGAGTGGGGGTCAGTGGGCAGAGTGGGGGTGAGGGGGCAGAGTTGGGGGGGTGAGTGGGGAGAGTTGGGGGGTCAGTGTGGGGGTGAGTGGGCAGAGCAGGGTCAGGGGCAGAGTGGGGGTCAGTGGGCAGAGTGGGGGTCAGTGGGCAGAGTGGGGTCAGTGGGCAGAGTGGGGGTCAGTGGGCAGAGTGGGGGTGAGGGGGCAGAGTTGGGGGGTGAGTGGGGAGAGTTGGGGGGTCAGTGTGGGGGTGAGTGGGCAGAGCAGGGTCAGGGGCAGAGTGGGGGTCAGTGGGCAGAGCGGGGGTGAGGGAGCAGATCGTGGGTCAGTGTGCAGCGCAGGGGGATGAGTAAGCAGAGGAGGTTAGATCGGGACAGGACCTTTGATGACGTCACGGTCATGTGAACTGTGACTCCGCCCATCATCGTGACATCATCAGAGGTCCTGAAGCCCCATGAAAAGAGATCGCGGCTGGCTGGATGGAGCTACGGTAAGAGTCGGGGGGGGAGACCCGAGAGTGGGGGGGTCTGTGCTGAGTCGGGGGGGGTGACCGGAGAGTGGGGGGGTCTGTGCTGACAGGCGGGGGGTGACCCGAGAGTGGGGGGGGGTGACCGGAGAGTAGAGGGGGGCTATGGTGACAGGCAGGGGGGTGATGGGGCAGCGGGGGGAAGTGTTGTGACAGGCGGGGAGCGCGGGCAGGAGGAGGTTCACTATATCTTATCCTCTTATCCTTTATATATACTTGCCGTAGCGCTACTTCCGTTTGGCAGGCACGTCCACGACGACGGAAGTAGCGCCGAATATGACGGAAGTGAGCTACAGCAATTATATATAAGATATACAGATGAACACACATTTAGTTTGAGATCATAGATGTGTATCATCCAAATTTTACAATTTGGTGATAGAAACCATCATATTATGTTCCAGCACTACAAGTGCTGAGAATTTTAATATATTTGTTTTACAGGGAGAGGTTTTGTGAACAGCTAAGAGATGGGTGGGATGGCTGTTCACACACATCTCCATCTCAAGGTGTGTTCACTATATATAGATAGAGAGGGACATATCTAAATTGAGATTTACCTTTGACTCCAGCATTTTTTAGCTATTTGTGGATGGTTTTTTTTTAAATTTAACATTTCTACATTTGCTGCCTTAGGGCTCACCTACAGCACACTTGCCGTAATTTTCATGCAATGTGTATGGAATTTGTAGTTTACTTGCAGTGGATGCAGACAACGTGGTTGCGGCTGTTTCAGCCACAATAACTGCAGTGACCTGTGGTTTGTTAGTGGCTGTATTTCCTGCATCTGCCGTAGCCATGTTTGCCCCATTTACCGCAAGTTTACTGCAAATTCCTTAGTTGTGCTATGGAAATTGCTGCAAGTCTGTTGACGGTAACTCCTTAGGTATCAGGTGTGGAAATTTTATTTTTTACATCCACATCCTTTTTAAATAGATGAAAAATGCTGCTGTTAAATAAATCAAAATATTCATAATTCGGAATTAGTTAGATTAGGACCCACCAGACGTAAGGGCATCTTGATGCGATTGGTGGGCTGACACAAACTGGCTAATACGCAGAATACCAATATTGATTTGTCAAAACAAGCTATTGACACATTAACAAGTATTGTTACTTTGTGTTCCAAGACCCTTACATCATAATAGTTCAATTTTCCAAAAATGATATCAACCATACAATTATGTGTAGTTGATAGAAAGATATCATGGAATTATTGCATTATTAGTTAAAACTATTTTTAAATAAAGGAAATACGGATTCTAGACTCCCGATTCTTTAGAATCGGGCTCACAGCTAGTAATTTAATAAATAGGGATAGATAGATAGATAGATAGATAGATAGATAGATAGATAGATAGATATAGAGAGATAGATAGGTGAGTAGTTGCAGACGCCGTAAGTCCGGCACGTCGGTCCCTTGCGATTTTCCTGGACCGGCAAGAGCCGAGCCCAGTGGCTGAAAATTGAACCAGGGGCCCGGGCAGAAATTTGGCGATACATCGCTAATGTATCTCTATGGAAAGTGAGGCGGTATTCTGATTGGTCGCTGTGTGCTGCCGCCGACCAATCAGAATTGCGCCTAACTTTTAGCGGTAAATTTGAAAGTGTAAATCTCCCATTATATGTGTATATGTGTATGTGAAGTGAGTCGGAATTGTGATTGGTCGGCGGCAGCAGACAGTGACCAATCAGAATAGCGCCTCACTTCCCATAGAGATAGAATGGACGAAAAATCGTCCATTCTATCTCTATGGGAAGTGAGGCGGTATTCTGATTGGTCGCTGTGTGCTTCCGCCGACCAATCAGAATAGCGCCTCACTTCCCATAGAGACAGAATGGAGGAAAAATCGTCCATTCTATGTCTATGGGAAGTGAGGCGCTCTTCTGATTGGTCGGCGGAAGCACACAGCGACCAATCAGAATAGCGCCTCACTTTCCATAGAGATACATTAGCGGTGTATCGCGAAATTTATGGCCGGGCCCTTGGTTCTATTTTCGGCCACGGGGCTCGGCTGTGGTCGGTCGTTCCATGGGTGCGGAGACTCGCAATGAGCCCTTCGCGGCGATAGCTGGCGCATCGGCAACGACTCGCAATGATTGCGAGCCATTGCTAAGGCGCGAGCATTGGTCGCTCTGTGCTGATGGCGACCAATCAGAAGAGCGCCTCACTTCCCATAGACATAGAATGGACGATTTTTCATCCATTGTATCTTTATGGGAAGTGAAGAGGACGTCAGAGCCGGAGATGGCGAAAAGAAGACAGAAGACCCCCGGGGACGGACGAAGGACTCCTGGAGCGGACAAAGGATCAGATGAAGAAGAAGACATGTAAGTGATCGACAACGACGGGGGCTTAGGGGGTGACAGCGGCTGGGGCTTAGGGGGTTAGAGCGGCGGAAGCTTAGGGGGTGACAGCGGCGGGGGCTTAGGGGGTGACAGCGGCGGCGGAGGCTTGGCGGCGGGGACTTAGGGGGTGAGAGCGGCGGGGGCTTAGGTGGTGAGAGTGGCGGGGGCTTAGGGGTGAGAGCGGCGGGGGCTTAGGGGGTAACAGCGGCGGGGATTAGGGAGTGAGAACGGCGGGGGCTTGAGGGTAACAGCGGCGGGGGCTTAGGGGGTGAGAGCGGCGGGGGCTTAGGGAGTGAGAGCGGAGGGGGCTTAGGGGGTGACAGCGCGGGGGCTTAGGGGTTGAGAGCGGCGGGGGCTTAGGGGGTGAGAGCGGAGGGGGCTTAGGGGGTGACGGCGGCGGGGGCTTAGGCGGTGACAGCGGCGGCGGAGGCTTGGCGGCGGGGGCTTAGGGGGTGAGAGCGGCAGGGGCTTAGAGGGTGACAGCGGCGGGGGCTTAGGGGGTGAGAGCGGCGGGGGCTTAGGGGGTCTTAGGGGGTGACAGCAGGGGCGGAGGCTTGGCGGCGGGGGCTTAGGGTGTGAGAGCGGCGGGGGCTTAGGGGGTTAGAGCGGCGGGGGCTTAAGGGGTCTTAG
>JARQOC010000007.1:1600616-1638116 GCA_033576535.1 Allobates femoralis
ATATGCTAACGTTTTAATAGTGATTTTTCTTTTAAAGTGTAACTTTACTTGATTATATAAGTAGTGACATTACCAATGTTGTGATCTTATTGCCTTCAAACCAAAGAAACTTTTGGTGATCTTGCCAATATAGTTTTTACTTTGAAAATCGCTTACCCCTGTAATAATAAAAACCAGAGGAGCTTTGTATATGTATATATATATACACAATATGGTTTTTTATATCTGTTGTTTTGTGTAAAAGTGTTTCTATTACACAATGGGTTTTCAAGTTCAAGTGTCTCTCATTTCCGGGTTGTAACACTTCCCTGTCAGTACAATGCTGGGGAGGGGAGGGGGCCTCTCTCCCTTTGCACCCCCTGTTCAAGGTAGGACCATAGACCTCGTGTACACTTCTTCCATATCAGATAACCAACAGTGTATTATCATATTTTTTATACTCTATGGTTTTTAATAAGGCAATAAAGAAGAAGAAAATAGTTCTCTTTTGTAAAAAAAATTTTTTGTATTTTATTTGCATTTTAAAGTGCATATTTTGTGCATTATAGATAAATAAATAATTATAAAGTGCTACATTATTTTGGGTAAAAAAAGGGGAGTTTTCCGTGATTAGGAGTTCATTTCTATAGTGGTATTGCACTGTGTTTGGTCTTCTTTGACAAATTTAGATACAGCTCAATTTGTGGGTGCTCCTGTGTAAGTGATCCACTCTTCACACTTCTTTCCTGTGTGATACAAGACAGATAGTGGCATGAATATATTGTTAATTAATATTCAATCGTGATATTCAAGTTAATCCGTGATTATACAATAAAAGTGACTAAAATACACAGATTCTGGATGAGACACATAGCTTTAAAGGACTGTATGTAATTTAAAATCTATATTTAATCCCTCCGGTTTCAAGGTTTGTAACCTATGTATCCATTCAAGCTCTTTTGCTTTAAGTAATCCAATTCTGTCAACACCCCTCCTAGGCATTGGTACGGTGTCAATCAACCTGAACTTTAGGTCTTTTTCTTTGTGCCCAGCTTCCGTGAAATGCTTTGATACGGGTAAATTCATGATTTTTTTGCGTATGGTGTATCTATGGTGGCTAATTCTTATTTTAAAATCAAGGGTTGTTTCCCTATCTATTATATAATTGCCGTAGCTGACTTCTGTCGCGACCGGCGCTACTTCCTGTGGTTTTGTTCGCGTAGCTTTGCAATTTCTCCAGGACTCTGTCCGTGGCCGCAAAGCGGGCATTGCGAGTCGTTGCCGACTCGCGAAGCAATGCCCGCAAATGGGCATTGCGAGTCGCCGACTCGCAAAGCAATGCCCGCAAAGCGGGCATTGCGAGTCGTTGCCCCCGCGAACAAAGCTACAGCATGGGGCTGTAGTGTACACCACTATGGTATACTACAGCCCCATGCCGCTGGCGCTATCCCCTAAACCCTGCCGCCCCTAAGCCCCGCCGCATACTAAACCCCCGCCGCCTAAGCCGCTAACCCCTAAACCCGCCTCCTAAGCCCCTACTCCCTAAGCCCCGCCGCTGCCGCTATCCCCTAAACCCCGCCGCCCTTAAGCCCCTACCCCCTAAGCCCCGCCGCATACTAAACCCCCGCCCCGCTGCCGCTATCCCCTAAACCCCGCCGCCCCTAAGCCCCTACCCCGCCGCCCCTAAGCCCCTACCTCCTAAGCCCGCTGGCCCCCCTAAGCCCCTACCCCGCCGTCCCTAAACCCCTACCCCCTAAGCCCGCTGCCGCCCCTAAGCCCCTAACCCGCCGCCCCTAAGCCCCTACCCCCTAAGCCCGCCTCCTAACCCCGCCACATACTAAACCCCGCCGCCACTGCCGCTATCCCCTAAACCCCGCCGCCCCTAAGCCCCTACCCCCTAAGCCACCTGGCGCCCCTAAGCCCCTACCCCGCCGCCCCTAAGCCCCTACCCCCTAAGCCCCGCTGCATACTAAACCCCCGCCCCCGCTGCCGCTATCCCCTAAATCCCGCCGCCCCTAAGCCCCTACCCCGCCGCCCTTAAGCCCCTACCCCTAAGCCCGCTGGCGCCCCTAAGCCCCTACCCCGCCACCCTAAACCCCCACCCCCTAAGCCCGCTGCCACCCCTAAGTCCCTACCCCGCCGCCCCTAAGCCCCTACCCCCTAAACCCACCTCCTAACCCCGCCGCATACTAAACCCCCGCCACCGCTGCCGCTATCCCCTAAACCCCGTCGCCCCTAAGCCCCTACCCCCTAAGCCACCTGCCGCCCCTAAGCCCCTACCCCGCCGCCCCTAAGCCCCTACCCCCTAAGCCCGCCTCCTAACCCCGCCGCATACTAAACCCCCGCCACCGCTGGCGCTATCCCCTAAACCCCACCGCCCCTAAGCCCCTACCCCCTAAGCCACCTGCCGCCCCTAAGCCCCTACCCCGCCGCCCCTAAGCCCCTACCCCCTAAGCCCGCCTCCTAACCCCGCCGCATACTAAACCCCCGCCACCTCTGCCGATATCCCCTAAACCCCGCCGACTCTAAGCCCCTACCCCCTAAGCCCGCTGGCGCCCCTAAGCCCCTACCCCGCCGCCCCTAAGCCCCTACCCCCCTACCCCGCCGCCCCTAAGCCCCTACCCCCTAAGCCCGCTGCCGCCCCTAAGCCCCTACCCCGCCGCCCCTAAGCCCCTACCCCCTAAGCCCGCTTCCTAACCCCGCCGCATACTAATCCCCCACCGCCGCTGCCGCTATCCCCTAAACCCTGCCGCCCCTAAGCCCCTACCCCGCCGCCCCTAAGCCCCTACCCCCTAGGCCCGCTGGCACCCCTAAGCCCCTACACCGCCGACCCTAAGCCCCTACCCCCTAAGCCCGCTGGCGCCCCTAAGCCCCTACCCCGCCGCCCCTACTCCCTAAGCCCGCTGGTGCCCCTAAGCCCCTACCCCGCCGCCCCTAAGCCCCTACCCTCTAAGCCCGCCTCCTAAGCCTAAGCCCTATCCTCTAAGGCCTGCAGCCCCCTAAGCCCCCGCCGATACCCCCTAAGCCTTATCCTCTAAGCCCCGCAGCCCCTAAGCCCCTACCCCCTAAGCCCCTACCCCCCGCCGATACCCCCTAAGCCCCGCCGCCTCCTAAGCCCCCGGGGCTACCCCCGCCGACTAAGCCCCGCAGCGCCTAAGCCCCTACCCCCTAAGCCGCTACCCCCCGCCGATACCCCCTAAGCCCCGCCGCCTCCTAAGCCCCCGGCGCTACCCCTCGCCGATACCCCCTAAGCCCCGCCACCTCCTAAGCCCCCGTCGCTGTCCCCCGCCGCTGTCGCTACCCCCTAAGGCGCTACACCCTAAGCCCCCGCCGTCCCCTAATCCACCGCCGCCGTCGATCACTTACATGTCTTTTTCTTCATCTCATCGTCCGTCCGATCCACAAGTCCTCCGTCCGGCCAGGCGTCCTCTTTGTCCGGCCCCGGGGGTCTTCTCTCTTCTTTCCGCCATCTTCCGCTCCGACCTCCTCTTCTCTTCTCATTGCCATAGAATGGACGAAAAATCCTCCATTCTATGTCTATGAGAAGTGAGGCGCTCTTCTGATTGGTCGCGGTCTACTGCCGCCAGCCAATCAGAATCGCGCCTCACTTCCTATAGACATACATTAGCGGCGTGTCGCCAAATTTATGGCCGGGTCCCTGGTTCTCTTTTGCGGCCATAAAATCGCGGACACACCGCTATGTATGTCTATGGGAAGTGAGGCGCGATTCTGATTGGTCGCTGTGTGCTGCCGCGGACCAATCAGAATCGCGCCTCACTTCCCATAGACATACATAGCGGTGTGTCCGCGATTTTATGGCCGCAAAAGAGAACCAGGGACCCGGTCATAAATTTGGCGAGACGCCGCTAATGTATGTCTCTGGGAAGTGAGGCGCGATTCTGATTGGTCGCTCTGCGCTGCCGCTGACCAATCAAAATCGCGCCTCACTTTTAGCGGTAAATTTGAAAGTCCAAAAGCGCCTTTTTCTATTTATCTATCTATCTATCTATCTATCTATCTATCTATCTATCTATCTATATATCTATATATCTTTTTCTATCTATCTATCTATCTATCTATCTATCTATCTATCTATATATCTATGTAACTTTTTCTATCTATCTATTTCTATCTATCTATCTATCTATCTATCTATCTATCTATCTAACTATCTATCTATCTATCTATTTCTCTCTATTTCTATCTATCTATATCTATATCTATCTATCTATGTATCTTTTTCTATCTATCTATCTATCTATCTATATATCTATGTATCTTTTTCTATCTATATCTATCTATCTATCTATCTATCTATCTATCTATCTATCTATCTATGTATCTTTTTCTCTCTACCTATCTCTCTATCTATCTATCTATCTATCTATGTATCTTTTTCTATCTATCTATCTCTCTATCTCTCTATCTATCTATCTATCTATCTCTCTATCTATATCTATCTATCTCTCTATCTATCTATCTATCTAAGTATCTATCTATCTATATATCTATGTATCTTTTTTTATCTATATATCTATATATCTATGTATCTTTATCTATCTATCTATCTATTTCTATCTATCTATTTCTATCTATCTATATATCTATCTATCTATCTATTTCTCTCTATTTCTATCTAGCTATCTATGTATCTATTTCTATCTATCTATCTATCTATCTATATATCTATCTATCTTTTTCTATCTATCTATCTATGTATCTTTTTCTATCTATCTATCTATCTATCTATCTAATTCTATCTATCTATCTATCTATCTATCTATCTATCTATCTATCTATCTATCTATCTATCTATGTATCTTTTTCTATCAATCTATCTATCTATTTCTATCTATCTATTTCTATCTATCTATCTATGTATCTTTTTCTATCTATCTATCTATCTATCTATCTATATATCGATGTATCTTTTTCTATCTATCTATCTATCTATCTATATCTATCTATCTATCTTTTTTATCTTTCTATCTATGTATCTTTTTCTATCTATCTATCTATGTATCTATCTATCTATCTATCTATCTATGTATCTTTTTCTATCTATCTATCTATCTATCTATCTATTTGTTTTGATCTATCTATATATCTATTTATCTATATATCTATGTATCTTTTTCTATCTATCTATCTATCTATCTATCTATCTATATATCGATGTATCTTTTTCTATCTATCTATCTATCTATCTATCTATCTATCTATATCTATCTATCTATCTTTTTCTATCTATCTATTTCTATCTATCTATCTATCTATCTATCTATCTATCTATCTATCTATCTATCTATATCTATCTGTTTTTATCTATCTATCTATCTATCTATCTATTATATCTATCTATATCTATCTGTTTTAATCTATCTATCTATCTATATATTTATATTTTTATTTATTTTATTTTATTTACTCTACATATTCCATCTATTTGAAGTATGGCGCCATACAGCACATCGCTATTCTGATTGGTCGCCGCCTTCAGCGCGCAGAACAATCGGAATAGCAGCTGCCGCTATGCTGCCATATTTCAAGTATACTCAGTAAACTATACACACATTCTAGAATCCCGATGCAATCGCATCGGGCTCACAGCTAGTATACCATAATCAGCAGGGGCACTAGAGGAGATAAATAACGAAATCTGAGTTACAAGTTAAGAAATGGTTGATTTTATACTCCATACCTGTTCTCGGGTGACTAAACTTATTTCCTTTTATCATGAAAGAACAGTTAATACAGTTAATGCAGGGATAACAACCTGTTCTTTTCTCTCCTGTCAATGTCGTTTGTCATTTATTCTTCATGGTACCAATGTCTGACCTGACTAACCAATCTTTCAAGTTTCTACTTTTTTTGTATGACACTAATGGTGGATTTTTGTATTCCTCAATCTGTGGAAGGCATTTTTTCAGCATTCCCCAGTGTCTTTGGACAATGTTGACCACACTTTTTGTCTCCTCCCCATATGTTAGCATTAATGGGATTGTTTTTATTTTTGTATTGCTTTTATTGTTTGTAGGGATGGGCGAATCTACTCGCTAGGACTCGTTACTCGGCGAGTAGTAAGGGACTCGCAGGACTCGGTACTCTGCGAGTTTCCCAGTGATTACTCGCACGAGTCCAATGCAAATCAATATCAATCCTAGTTTTGTCAGAAACGCTGACAAAACTAGGATTGCCATTGTTTGCATTAGACTCGTGCGAGTAATCACTGGCTACTGTGCCAGTGATAGCAGGGAAACTCGCAGATAACTGCTGTTTCTTTGCGAGCCGAGTCCAGCTGTCTTCTCTGTGCAGCTCCAGGGTCCTAGAGCCTGCCTGCTCGCAGACATTATGTAGCAGTGCTGAGATTGTTCTCAGTCTGCTCATTCCCTGTGTACAGACATGAATGTCTGTGCACAGAGATGATGTAGCAGAGCTGAGATTGTTCTCAGTCTGCTCATTCCCTGTGTACAGACATCTATATTTATGCACAGGGGATGTAGCAGAGAGGACATCGCGTTTTGGACTGCGTCGGACGGAAGAGGATTTTTTTAATTAAAGATGGAGTCCCTAATGGCTTTTTTTTTTATTTCTAATAAAAAATTTTCCTTGTGTTGTGTTTTTTTTTAAACAATTTAATAGAAATTCATGGCGGTCATGTCTAATATTGGCGTGACCGCCATAAATTTCGGGCTTAGGGCCAGCTGATAATACAAAGCTGGCCCTAACCTCTTTATTACCCAGCGTGCCACCGCTACCAGGGCCGCTGGAAGAGCGGGGTTCAGCGCCAGAGGATGGCGCTTCAATGAACGCGCCATCTTCTGGGGCGGCTGCGGGCTGCAATTTGCAGCGGGGGGTGCCCAGAAAGCTTGGGCATCCCTGCGCTGCGGATTCCAGCCCCCAGCTGCTTAGCTGTACCTGGCTAGACATAGAAATTGCGCGGAGCCCCACGCATTTTTTTTTTTATTATTTCATGAATTTCAGAGTCAGAGTCTCAGAGTCAGAGTCAGAGTCAGAATCTCAGAATTTCATGAAATAATTTAAAAAAAATGCGTGGGGCTCCGCGCAATTTCTATGTCTAGCCAGGTACAGCTAAGCAGCTGGGGGCTGGAATCCACAGCGCAGGGATGCCCAAGCTTTCTGGGCACCCCCCGCTGCAAATTGCAGCCCGCAGCCGCCCCAGAAGATGGCGCGTTCATTGAAGCGCCATCCTCTGGCGCTGAACCCCGCTCTTCCAGCGGCCCTGGTAGCGATGGCACGCTGGGTAATAAAGAGGTTAGGGCCAGCTTTGTATTATCAGCTGGCCCTAAGCCCGAAATTTATGGCGGTCACGCCAATATTAGACATGACCGCCATGAATTTCTATTAAATTGTTTTAAAAAAAACACAACACAAGGAAATTTTTTTTATTAGAAATAAAAAAAAAGCCATTAGGGACTCCATCTTTAATCAAAAAAATCCTCTTCCGTCCGACGCAGTCCAAAACGCGATGTCCTCTCTGCTACATCTCCTGTGCATAAATATAGATGTCTATGCACAGGGAATAAGCAGACTGAGAACAATCTCAGCTCTGCTACATCATCTCTGTGCACAGACATTCATGTCTGTACACAGGGAATGAGCAGACTGAGAACAATCTCAGCACTGCTACATCAGGCAGCAGGCGGGCTCTAGGACCCTGGAGCTGGCAGCCTGTACAGAGGAGACAGGATCTTATCTGTGCGAGTCAGCGATTACTTACAAAGTAAACGAGCAATGCAAATAAATGACAAAACTAGGATTGCTTCAGGCTGAAGCTTCCAAGACACATCTGCGATTTGTAAATCTCACACTACTCGCTATTACTCGCTTCCCCATTCATTAACATTGGACTCGCTAGACTCGCAACGAGTAGCGAGTCCTGTGCTCGGACTCGCTAGAGTCAAGCGATTCCGAGTAATTTAGGATTCGCCCATCACTAATTGTTTGTACATCCTAGTTTTTTCCTCTGTTGTTTTAAAACCGCTTCTGGGTAACCTCTCTGTTTGAATCTGTCCATTAACCTGTCTATTTCAAGGTTTCTCTCTTCCTCATTGCTTACAATTCTGTTTACTCTAGTCATTTGACCAAGCGGAACTGCTTTTTTGAGGCTGTTGGGGTGTCCACTCGTGTAGTGATCAGGTATTTTGGACGAAGTACCTTAATGTCCGCGCTGCTGCCAGAGAGGAAAATACACCAACGACACTGGGACGTCTGAGTACTGGTAGTAGAGGTTTATTTCCAACGCGTTTCGGAGCCACGTACCGAGCTCCTTCCTCAGGGAAGGAGCTCGGTACGTGGCTTCGAAACGCGTTGGAAATAAACCTCTACTACCAGTACTCAGACGTCCCAGTGTCGTTGGTGTATTTTCCTCTCTGGCAGCAGCGCGGACATTAAGGTACTTCGTCCAAAATACCTGATCACAGCACCGCACCTCGTGGAAGTACAGTCCCTGCAGCAGCTGCATTGTTCGAGCGATTACGCTGGTTGTGTGCTACACAACCGGACCAGGTGAGCAAATCTGATTTTTTCACATTTACCTGCCTATAAAGGATAAGACCCTATGTGTGCATTCTCAACCCTCTAGATACACTCGTGTAGTGAAGTAGTTTGTTTTTGTCTGTGGGTTTTATAAAGAGGGTAGTACTTATATCACCCTCTTGTAATAATCTTTGGTTTGAAGGCAATAAGATCACAACATTGGTAATGTCACTACTTATATAATCAAGTAAAGTTACACTTTAAAAGAAAAATCACTATTAAAACGTTAGCATATAGTCCACATTGCTAAATACTAGTAGCACACCAGAACCGGTAGGTTATAATGCACAGTTGGCTATAGAATCGCACATAGCGAGTAAAAGGAAAGGAGAGAATTAAAAAGCGCACAGCCAGGCGACAGATCTTAGCGCGCATGCGCGGGACATCTAAAATCGCTACCACTAGCGTTTCCTGTAACCAGGGACGTGTCGCACATACGTGCACGCGTATTAGAATATAAACAAGCCGACATGGCGGCGCGCAGCCTAGGAATCGGCTGCACGTGGAACTTATACACTGTGACACACAATATCTGACAGTTTAATCAAATTAAGCGGGCACCTGTGTAGGATTGGATCCACTTAACAGGATTCTTAGTGAGTATGATGAACAGTACTATTGCAGATGTTGTTTTTAAGTAACATAAGTAATATATGTATATGGATTCACAGGGTGATGTTCATTATATTAGTAATTGTTTTAAAACACTTGTGTAAGGTTGTACAAAGGCTGATTGAATAATGATGATTATAATTGGAGGGTATATAAAAACCCCAGCATTTGCCATAAGTGATTGCTGGAAGAAGGTCAATATCTGACCGAAAAGTCGCTGATCCAATGCCACTGGAAGCCAATAAAGGCTGAAATCATCTTAAATTTGTGTGCTGCAGCCTTTTTTACTTTTAATGTCTGGAGTTGGTGGTTGATCACCACACTGAAGGACTGCTAAGCACTGAGCATATGCTAACAAAGAATCGCTGCTCACAATTTTTCTATTTATATATCTATATGAGATATAGCGTTTCTTCACTATGGAACCAGGCAAAGGATACTACACAGAGGAGGAAGAGAACCGAATCCTTAAAGGAGCTGAAGGAAATACCGAATTTTTAAGTATACCCTCCGCTGTTTCCTTAAAACGCAAGTATGAAAATGATTCAAAGAAAATACTGTCATTAGAAATGCACCTTATTATGCTTGGACAATACTATAAACACAAAAAAATTCCAATAGGTTTGAGATCAAACATAAACTTTGTTTTTGGAAGATGGTGATTTTTGTGCAAAATTCATGGCTTTGTCAAATAAGTATGCGATGGAAGTAATGTTATTAAATATGGAGCATATACAGTTAGAACTGGCTAAGTTAAAAGACACTATCAAAGATACAGAAAATGAAATCATGGGTATACTTAAGGAAGAGGATTTTTCAAAATTTAAAGAGTCTGTTAAAGCCAAATTGGAAAAACAGAAAAAAGATACTGAGGAAATAAAGAGACAGAAATGGGCTCGTGATACAGAAGATTACCGTGTAGGGTTGGTGTACAACTGGCAAAGGGATGGACATAATAAATGGCAAAGAAGAGGTCACTACAGGCGCCACCCTAGCAATAAAAACAACAGGATAATAAAATCTGTGTTAATGAATAAACTGTCTAATCTTCATCCATGCAGACCCAGACCAAAACCAAGAGGACGAAGAGGAGGGTGGAAGCAGCATCGCCAGCAGAAAAAATAAAGAAAAACTGAAAGGCCAACAATACAAGGGAAACCGGAAGAAGGATCACAACTAGTTGTTAATCTCTCTGGTAAAGAACTTTCATTGAATCAGATAGACATTCTAGAAAAGGGGTTATCTTATTGTATGACTACACATGTAGATTGGTTTGTACTAGAAAAAGAAATGCATAAATTTTTTAGAAGTGTACGTTTAAAGTATCATTTTCATGACAAAATGGAAGTGAAAGGACAACCCATTAGTGAACTAGAACTAAAAAAGTTGGATATACAGTGTAAAAGTGATTTTATGCCCAATGACGATGTACCCATAGTGGAGGCCTTTGAGCGAGCGGTAAAGCAAGAAATCAAAAGTTTGAGGGAAGCAACTAAAAAAGAATTATTGAAACCCAATGTAACAAAAGAGCAGTTTCAGGCAGTGCAAGAACTTGTCCATGATGACGGTTTGATAATAAAGCCAGCTGATAAAGGAGGAGCAACCGTCATCATGGACAAGGAAACCTATTTAAAAGAAGTTTATAGGCAATTGGATGATAAAAAGGTGTATAAAAAGTTACAGAAAGACCCCAAATTTGAGATTCAAAAAAACATACAAAGAATATTAAACACTGCTGTAGTTGGAGGGATCATAGATCAGAAATTACATGATTTTTTGTTTGAAAAGAATCCTGTGACACCAGTACTTTATCTGGTTCCTAAGATACACAAATCTATAGTAGATCCACCTGGAAGGCCAATTGTGGCAGGAATAAACTCAGTATTTTATAATATTGGAATCTTTTTGGAAAAAATCATGAGTCCCTTCGCAAATGAAGGAAAATCACACATTAAAGACACAGGACATTTCCTTGAGAATTTAGCAAGGTATAAGGAGCAAACCAAATTTATGGGGAAAAAGGAATGCATATTGGCATCCTTTGATGTAACATCATTATACACCTCTATAGAACATGAAATGGGTATAAGAGTAATTGCAGATTTTCTGAAAAAAACAGACTACACAGACCCTTGCAAACAATTCATTATAGATTTACTGGAGGTTGTCCTCAGACAGAATTATTTTCTGTTTGGGGATGACTTCTTCTTGCAATTGATGGGCACCGCGATGGGGGCTCGAATGGCATGCTCGTATGCAGGAGCTGTCATGGTCTATCTGGAAGAAAGATTCGTCTACACATCCCACCACTTCTCCCATGTGGAGAGGTGGTGGAGATATGTGGACGATATCTTTATTATATGGAAGGGAACTGAAATAGAACTATTGTCTTTTTACAGCTATATGAATACGATCAATGGCACAATAAAATTCACGGAGGTACACTCGAGGACAGAAATACAGTTTCTAGATGTTCGGGTATTATTACAAGAGGGTGATATAAGTACTACCCTCTTTATAAAACCCACAGACAAAAACAAACTACTTCACTACACGAGTGGACACCCCAACAGCCTCAAAAAAGCAGTTCCGCTTGGTCAAATGACTAGAGTAAACAGAATTGTAAGCAATGAGGAAGAGAGAAACCTTGAAATAGATAGGTTAATGGACAGATTCAAACAGAGAGGTTACCCAGAAGCGGTTTGAAAACAACAGAGGAAAAAACTAGGATGTACTAACGATAAAAGCAATACAAAAATAAAAAGATTCCCATTAATGCTAACATATGGGGAGGAGACAAAAAGTGTGGTCAACATTGTCCAAAGACACTGGGGAATGCTGAAAAAATGCCTTCCACAGATTGAGGAATACAAAAATCCACCATTAGTGTCATACAAAAAAAGTAGAAACTTGAAAGATTGGTTAGTCAGGTCAGACATTGGTACCATGAAGAATAAAAGACAAACGACATTGACAGGAGAGAAAAGAACAGGTTGTTATCCCTGCATTAACTGTATTAACTGTTCTTTCATGATAAAAGGAAATAAGTTTAGTCACCCGAGAACAAGTATGGAGTATAAAATCAACCATTTCTTAACTTGTAACTCAGATTTCGTTATTTATCTCCTCGAGTGCCCCTGCCGATTATGGTATGTAGGGGAAACAACCCTTGATTTTAAAATAAGAATTAGCCACCATAGATACACCATACGCAAAAAAATCATGAATTTACCCGTATCAAAGCATTTCACGGAAGCTGGGCACAAAGAAAAAGACCTAAAGTTCAGGTTTTAAATCCAAGACAAAGATGGGAGTACTGGTGTGCCACGGTCCGCGCTGCTGTGGTATGAAAAAACTAACCAAAGAGTCAGCAGTTAATCCATCCTTTATTTCCTCCATACCACAGCATCGCGGACCGTGGCACACCAGTACTCCCATCTTTGTCTTGGATTTAAAACCACTATCCAGTGGTCGGTGGAGGTCCTGCAGCAGCTGGAATACTGTTTCCAAAACGCCTTCAAACCAGTTGTGGGGATCACAACTGGACCAGGTGAGCAGCTTCACAGCACCACCTCCTTGCACAAGTGTCACTAGTGATAGGGCACTATTGCGCCTTTTGTCCCCCTCCCTACTTTTCTTTTCAAAGTTCAGGTTGATTGACACCGTACCAATGCCTAGGAGGGGTGGTGACAGAATTGGATTACTTAAAGCAAAAGAGCTTGAATGAATACATAGGTTACAAACCTTGAAACCGGAGGGATTAAATATAGATTTTAAATTACATACAGTCCTTTAAAGCTATGTGTCTCATCCAGAAGTCTGTGTATTTTAGTCACTTTTATTGTATAATCACAGATTAACTTGAATATCACGATTGAATATTAATTAACAATATATTCATGCCACTATCTGTCTTGTATCACACAGGAAAGAAGTGTGAAGAGTGGATCACTTACACAGGAGCACCCACAAATTGAGCTGTATCTAAATTTGTCAAAGAAGACCAAACACAGTGCAATACCACTATAGAAATGAACTGCTAATCACGGAAAACTCCCCTTTTTTTACCTAAAATAATGTAGCACTTTATAATTATTTATTTATCTATAATACACAAAATATGCACTTTAAAATGCAAATAAAATACAAAAAATTTTTTTTACAAAAGAGAACTATTTTCTTCTTCTTTATTGCCTTATTAAAAACCATAGAGTATAAAAAATATGATAATACACTGTTGGTTATCTGATATGGAAGAAGTGTACACGAGGTCTATGGTTCTACCTTGAACAGGGGTGCAAAGGGAGAGAGGCCCCCTCCCTGAGCATTGTACTGACAGGGAAGTGTTACAACCCGTAAATGGGAGACACTTGAACTTGAAAACCCATTGTGTAATAGAAACACTTGTACACAAAACAACAGATATAGAAAACCATATTGTGTATATATCTATTATATAATCGCGAATCGCAAAAGCGCCCCTCTCGGCGCTACTTCCGGCGTGGTCATGTGGATACGCGCGAAGCATTGGC
The DNA here is from genome assembly GCA_033576535.1 of Allobates femoralis. Classification (NCBI taxonomy): domain Eukaryota; kingdom Metazoa; phylum Chordata; class Amphibia; order Anura; family Aromobatidae; genus Allobates; species Allobates femoralis. Next base: position 1,614,299 of record JARQOC010000007.1, read on the forward strand.
CGCGAAGCGGCCATTGCGAGCAGTTTTAAGCCGACTCGCAATGGCTGCCAATGCCGCCTCTGCTCCCCGCTACCCACAGCCCACCTCCGACTATGCAGCTGCCCCCTGTGCCTCCCCCCCAGCCCCGATCCACAGCCCAGCAACGCTCCCCACACCCGCACCGACCTACAGCACCGCACACCCCCCCCCCTCACTGCCCGCACACCTCCGCCGCCAGCCCCCATCCACAGTCTAGCACAGCCCCCCCGCAATGTCCGCACAGCACCCCCCCAATGTCCGCACAACACCCCCCCAATGTCCGCACAACACCCACCCACAATGTCCGCACAGCACCCCCCCACAATGTCCACACAGCCCCTCCCCTCCAATGTCCGCACAGCCCCTCCCCCCCAATGTCTGCACAGCCCCTCCCCCCCAATGTCCACACAGCCCCTCCCCCCAATGTCCGCACAGCCCCCCCCAATGTCCGCACTGCACCTAAGCCCCGCCGCACCTAAGCCCCTACCCCATAAGCCCCGCCGCACCTAAGCCCTACCCTCTAAGCCCCGCCGCACCTAAGCCCCTACCCCCTAAGACCCACCGCACCTAAGCCCCTACCCCCTAAGCCCCACCGCACCTAAGCCCCTACCCTCTAAGCCCCGCCGCACCTAAGCCCCTACCCCCTAAGACCCGCCGCACCTAAGCCCCTACCCTCTAAGCCCCGCCGCACCTAACCCCCTATCCCCCTACCCCCTAAGACCCGCCGCACCTAAGCCCCTACCCTATAAGCCCTGCCGCATATAAGCTCCTACCCTATAAGCCCCGCCGCATCTAAGCCCCTAACCCCTAAGTCTAAGTCCGCCGCACCTAAGCCCCTACCCCCTAAGTCCGTCGCACCTAAGCCCCTACACCCTAAGCACCGCCGCACCTAAGCCACGACCCGCCGCACCTAAGCCCCTACCCTCTAAGCCCCGCCGCACCTAAGCCTCTACCCCCTAAGCCCCGCCGCACCTAAGCCCCGACCCGCCGCACCTAAGCCCCTACCCCCTAAGCCCCGCCGCACCTAAGCCCCTACCCCCTAAGCCCCGCCGCACCTAAGCCCCGACCCGCCGCACCTAAGCCCCTACCCCCTAAGCACCGCCGCACCTAAGCCCCTACCCCATAAGCCCCGCCGCACCTAAGCCCCTACCCTCTAAGCCCCGCCGCACCTAAGCCCCTACCCCCTAAGACCCGCCGCACCTAAGCCCCTACCCCCTAAGCCCCGCTGCACCTTAGCCCCTACCCTCTAAGCCCCGCCGCACCTAAGCCCCTACCCCCTAAGACCTGCCGCACCTAAGCCCCTACCCTCTAAGCCCCGCCGCACGTAACCCCCTACCCCCCCTACCCCCTAAGCCCCGCCGCACCTAAGCCCCTACCCTATAAGCCCCGCCGCATATAAGCTCCTACCCTATAAGCCCCGCCGCATCTAAGCCCCTAACCCCTAAGTCCGTCGCAACTAACCCCCTACACCCTAAGCCCCGCCGCACCTAAGCCTCTACCCCCTAAGCCCCGCCGCACCTAAGCCCCGACCCGCCGCACCTAAGCCCCTACCCCCTAAGTCCCACCGCACCTAAGCCCCTACCCCCTAAGCCCCGCCGCACCTAAGCCCCGACCCGCCGCACCTAAGCCCCTTCCCCCTAAGCACCGCCGCACCTAAGCCCCTACTCCCTAAGCCCCGCCGCACCTAAGCCCCTACCGTCCGCCGCCGCCCCGCCGCACCTAAGCCCCTATCCCCTAAGCCCCGCTGCACCTAAGCCACTACCCTCTAAGCCCCGCCGCACCTAAGCCCCTACCCTCTAAGCCCCGCCGCATCTAAGCCCCTACCCCCTAAGTCTAAGTCCGCAGCACCTAAGCCCCGCCGCACCTAAGCCCCGCCACACCTAAGCCCCTATCCCCTAAGCCCAGCCGCCTCCTAAGCTCCCGCCGCTTTCCCCCGCCGCTGTCGCTAACACCTAAGGCCCTACACCCGAAGCCCCCGCCGTCCCCTAACCTAACGCCCCCGTCGATCACTTACATGCCTTCTTAGTCATCTGATCGTCCGTCCGATCCACAAGTCCTCCGTCCGGCCAGGCGTCCTCTTCCTCCGGCCCCGCCGGTCTTCACTCTTCTTTCCGCCATCTCCGGCTCTTCGTCCGGCCCCCGGGTCTTCTGTCTTCTTTCCGCCAACTTCCAGCTCCGACGTCCTCTTCACTTCTCATTAAGATAGAATGGACGAAAAATCCGCCATTCTATCTCTATGAGATGTGAGGCGCTCTTCTGATTGGTCGCTGTCTACTGCCCTCAGCCAATCAGAAGAGCACCTCATTTCCCATTGACATACATTAGCGGTGTGTCGGCGATTTTATGGCCGCCCACCTGGTTCTATTTGTCGGCCCTAAAATCGTGGACACACCACTAATGCATGTCTATGGGCAGTCAGCTCGATTTCTGATTGGTCGCTCTCTGCTGACGCCGACCAATCAGAATTCGACCTCACTGCCCATAGACATACATTAGCGGTGTGTCCGCGATTTTGGGCCCGACAAATAGAACCAGGGGCCCGGCCGTTAATTCGCCGACACACCGCTAATGTATGTCAACAAATAAATTTAATAATAAAAAAAATAATTAAAAAATAATTAAAAAATAATAAAAAAAATAAATAAAAAATAATAAATAATTAAATAAAAAATAATAATAATAAAAAAAAAAAAAGCTAATATTATGAGCCCTTTCAGCGGACCTGAAGGAGAACTGTGTCTCAGCCTCAGGCTCACTTAAAATAAATAATACATTTAATAATAAAAAAAATAATTAAAAAATAATAAAAAAATAAATAAAAAATAATAAATAATTAAATAAAAAATAATAATAATAAAAAAAAAAAAGCTAATAATATGAGCCCTTTCAGCGGACCTGAAGGAGAACTGTGTCTCAGCCTCAGGCTCACTTAAAATAAATAATACATTTAATAATAAAAAAAATAATTAAAAAATAATTAAAAAATAATAAAAAAAATAAATAAAAAATAATAAATAATTAAATAAAAAATAATAATAATAAAAAAAAAAAAAGCTAATAATATGAGCCCTTTCAGCGGACCTGAAGGAGAACTGTGTCTCAGCCTCAGGCTCACTTAAAATAAATAATAAATTTAATAATAAAAAAAATAATTAAAAAATAATTAAAAAATAATAAAAAAAATAAATAAAAAATAATAAATAATTAAATAAAAAATAATAATAATAAAAAAAAAAAAGCTAATAATATGAGCCCTTTCAGCGGACCTGAAGGAGAACTGTGTCTCAGCCTCAGGCTCACTTAAAATAAATAATAAATTTAATAATAAAAAAAATAATTAAAAAATAATTAAAAAATAATAAAAAAAAAAAAAAATGCTAATAATATGAGCCCTTTCAGCGGACCTGAAGGAGAACTGTGTCTCAGCCTCAGGCTCACTTAAAATAAATAATAAATTTAATAATAAAAAAAATAATTAAAAAATAATTAAAAAATAATAAAAAAAATAAATAAAAAATAACAAATAATTAAATAAAAAATAATAATAAAAAAAAGAAAAAAAATGCTAATAATATGAGCCCTTTCAGTGGACCTGAAGGAGAACTGTGTCTCAGCCTCAGGCTCACTTAAAATAAATAATAAATTTAATAATAAAAAAAATAATTAAAAAATAATTAAAAAATAATAAAAAAAATAAATAAAAAATAACAAATAATTAAATAAAAAAATAATAATAAAAAAAAGAAAAAAATGCTAATAATATGAGCCCTTTCAGCGGACCTGAAGGAGAACTGTGTCTCAGCCTCAGGCTCACTTAAAATAAATAATAAATTTAATAATAAAAAAAATAATTAAAAAATAATTAAAAAATAATAAAAAAAATAAATAAAAAATAACAAATAATTAAATAAAAAATAATAATAAAAAAAAGAAAAAAATGCTAATAATATGAGCCCTTTCAGCGGACCTGAAGGAGAATTGTGTCTCAGCCTCAGGCTCACTTAAAATAAATAATAAATTTAATAATAAAAAAAATAATTAAAAAATAATTAAAAAATAATAAAAAAAATAAATAAAAAATAATAAATAATTAAATAAAAAATAATAATTAAAAAAAAAAATGCTAATAATATGAGCCCTTTCAGCGGACCTGAAGGAGAACTGTGTCTCAGCCTCAGGCTCACTTAAAATAAATAATAAATTTAATAATAAAAAAAATAATTAACAAATAATTAAAAAATAATAAAAAAATAAATAAAAAATAATAAATAATTAAATAAAAAATAATAATAATAAAAAAAAAAAAAAGCTAATAATATGAGCCCTTTCAGCGGACCTGAAGGAGAACTGTGTCTCAGCCTCAGGCTCACTTAAAATAAATAATAAATTTAATAATAAAAAAAATAATTAACAAATAATTAAAAAATAATAAAAAAATAAATAAAAAATAATAAATAATTAAATAAAAAATAATAATAAAAAAAAAAAAAGCTAATAATATGAGCCCTTTCAGCGGACCTGAAGGAGAACTGTGTCTCAGCCTCAGGCTCACTTAAAATAACTAATACATTTAATAATAAAAAAAATAATTAAAAAATAATTACAAAATAATAAAAAAATAAAAAATAATACATAATAACATAAAAAATAATAATAAAAAAAAAAAAAAAAATATGAGTCCTTTCAGCGGACCTGAAGGAGAACAGTGTCTCAGGCTCAGGCTCACTTAAAATAACAAATAAATTTTATAATATAAAAAATAATAAAAAAAAAATTAAAAATTAATAAAAATATAAATAAAAAATATTAAATAATAAAATAAAAATAATAATAAAAAACATTTTTCTTCAAAGACTCAGTTCTCCTTTAGGTCCGCACAATGGCCTACTACACATACATGCCGGAGAATGCTGCACGCTGATTGGTCGCTACTTCCCATAGACTAACATGCCCATGTTTCTCTATGGGAAAAAACGACCAATTAGCGTCCAGGATTATCCGCTATGTAAGTCAATGAAGCCTTTCAGCGGACCTGAATGGAGACTCTTTGTAAATAGAGTTTCCATTCAAAGCCCAATCATTACTTGATTTACGCCCCCCCCGCCATTTTGTGGTTTCAAATTTCACAGCCGCTTTTATAAGCCGCGAAATTTGAAATCACTCTTCATTTCTGCTCCACGCTACCTCGATCACGGACTGCCGGATTCGGACACCGCAAGAAGACTCGCAAGCTTCAAGACGACCCCAACTACCCTACAGCTAAGATATCCTTTCAGAGCTAACAATCTTTCTTTAGATTCTTTGTCTTTTATTTTACCCTTTCTACACTCCATATTTTTTCCGACTTCTACTATCTACACTACTTCTCGACCTTTTTTTCTTCTTTACCCTCTAATCCCTTCTATACTCCTATTGCCTATCCAGCCCCCCCATCTCCGCACAGCCCCCCCATGTCCGCACAGCCCCCCCACGTCCACACAGCCCCCCCCCACCGTTGTCCACCCACACCCCGCTATACACCATAGACCCTCGCACGGGGTCCATGGAGCCGAGGCGCGCACCCGCCTCCGCTCCCCACTACCCACAGCTGTGCCTCCCCCCCCAGCAACGATCCACACACCACCACCGATTCCCAGCCCCCCTCCATTATGTCCACACACCTCCCCCCTCCATTATGTCCGCACACCTCCCCCCTCCATTATGTCCGCACACCTCCCCCTCCCATTATGTCCGCACATCTCCCCCCTCCATTATCTCCGCACACCCCTCCCTCTATTATGTCCGCACACTCCCCCCGCCATTATGTCCGCACACTCCCCCCGCCATTATGTCCGCACACTCCCCCCGCCATTATGTCCCCACACTCCCCCCGCCATTATGTCCGCACACTCCCCCGCCATTATGTCCGCACACTCCCCCCGCCATTATGTCCGCACACTCCCCCCGCCATTATGTCCGCACACTCCCCCCGCCATTATGTCCGCACACTCCCCCCGCCATTATGTCCACACACTCCCCCCGCCATTATGTCCGCACACTCCCCCCGCCATTATGTCCGCACACTTCCCCCGCCATTATGTCCGCACACTCCCCCCGCCATTATGTCCGCACATTCCCCCCGCCATTATGTCCGCACACTCCCCCCCTCCATTATGTCCACACACCACCCCCCCGCCATTATGTCTGCACACCCCCCCCGCCATTATGTCTGCACACTCCCCCCGCCATTATGTCCGCACACTCCCCCCGCCATTATGTCCGCACACCCCTCTCTCCATTATGTCCGCACACTCCCCCCTCCATTATGTCCGCACACCTCCCCCTCCCTCCATTATGTCCGCACACTTCCCCCCCTCCATTATGTCCACACACACACCCCCCCGCCATTATGTCCGCACACCCCCCCCGCCATTATGTCTGCACACTCCCCCCGCCATTATGTCCGCACACTCCCCCCGCCATTATGTCCGCACACCCCTCCCTCCATTATGTCCGCACACTCCCCCCTCCATTATGTCCGCACACCTCCCCCCCCTCCATTATGTCCGCACACCACCCCCCCGCCGTTGTCCACCCACACCCCGCTATACACCATAGACCCTCGCACGGGGTCCATGGAGCCGAGGCGCGCACCCGCCTCCGCTCCCCACTACCCACAGCTGTGCCTCCCCCCCCAGCAACGATCCACACACCACCACCGATTCCCAGCCCCCCTCCATTATGTCCACACACCTCCCCCCTCCATTATGTCCGCACACCTCCCCCCTCCATTATGTCCGCACACCTCCCCCCTCCATTATGTCCGCACATCTCCCCCCTCCATTATCTCCGCACACCCCTCCCTCTATTATGTCCGCACACTCCCCCCGCCATTATGTCCGCACACTCCCCCCGCCATTATGTCCGCACACTCCCCCCGCCATTATGTCCCCACACTCCCCCCGCCATTATGTCCGCACACTCCCCCGCCATTATGTCCGCACACTCCCCCGCGCGCCATTATGTCCGCACACTCCCCCCGCCATTATGTCCGCACACTCCCCCCGCCATTATGTCCGCACACTCCCCCCGCCATTATGTCCCACACTCCCCCCGCCATTATGTCCACACACTCCCCCCGCCATTATGTCCGCACACTTCCCCCCGCCATTATGTCCGCACACTTCCCCCGCCATTATGTCCGCACACTCCCCCCGCCATTATGTCCGCACATTCCCCCGCCATTATGTCCGCACACTCCCCCCCTCCATTATGTCCACCACACCACCCCCCCGCCATTATGTCTGCACACCCCCCCCGCCATTATGTCTGCACACTCCCCCCGCCATTATGTCCGCACACTCCCCCCGCCATTATGTCCGCACACCCCTCTCTCCATTATGTCCGCACACTCCCCCCTCCATTATGTCCGCACACCTCCCCCTCCCTCCATTATGTCCGCACACTTCCCCCCCTCCATTATGTCCACACACCACCCCCCCGCCATTATGTCCGCACACCCCCCCGCCATTATGTCTGCACACTCCCCCCACCATTATGTCCGCACACTCCCCCCGCCATTATGTCCGCACACCCCTCCCTCCATTATGTCCGCACACTCCCCCCTCCATTATGTCCGCACACCTCCCCCCCCTCCATTATGTCCGCACACACCACCCCCCCGCCATTATGTCCGCACACCACCCCCCCGCCATTATGTCTGCACACTCCCCCCGCCATTATGTCCGCACACTCCCCCCGCCATTATGTCCGCACACTCCCCCCGCCATTATGTCCGCACACCCCTCCCTCCATTATGTCCGCACACTCCCCCCTCCATTATGTCCGCACACCTCCCCCCCCTCCATTATGTCCGCACACCACCACCCCGCCATTATGACCGCACACTCCCCCCCTCCATTATGTCCGCCACACCACCCCCCCCGCCATTATGTCCGCACACTCCCCCCCCGCCATTATGTCCGCACACCCCCCCTCTTCCATATGTCCGCACACCCCCTCCTTACATATGTCCGCACACCCCCCCCCTTCCCGACGCTGTAGATCACTTACCTGTCTTCATGACATCTGCTTCCTCAGGTCCACGTACACTCCTCCCTCCGGCCCAGCCATCCTCTTCCTTCAGCCTGCCTAACGACTCTTCCATCCGCCGCTCTTCTCTCTTCCTCCACCGAGCTCCGGGTCGCAGTCTCCATTCTGCTCCAATCAAACGCTTCATTGACTTACATCGCGGATAATCATGGACGCTGATTGCTCCTTTTTTCCCATAGACAAACATGCCCATGTTTCTCTATGGGAAGACGCGACCAATCAGCGTCCAGGATTATCCGCCATGTATCACTATGACGCCTTTCACTTGACCTGCATGGAGACTGTTTGTAAATACAGTTTCCATTCAGGTCCGCTCCAACCCCTCATAGAGATACATGGCGGATAATCCTGGACGCTGATTGGTTGCGTCTTCCCGTAGAGAAACATGGCCATGTTTCTCTATGGGAAGAAGCGACCAATCTGCGCCCAGGATTATCCACCATGTATCTCTATGAGGGGTTGGAGCGGACCTGAAGGAGAACTGTGTCTGCTCACTTAAAATAACAAATAATAAATAAATTTAATAATTAAAAAATAATTAAAAAATAATTAAAAAATAAATAAAAAATAATAAATAATTAAATAAAAAATAATTAAAAATAAATAAATGCTAATAATATGAGCCCTTTCAGCGGACCTGAAGGAGAACTGTGTCTCAGCCTCAGGCTCACTTAAAATAACTAATAAATTTAATAATAAAAAAAATAATTAACAAATAATAAAAAAATAAATAAAAAATAATAAATAATTAAATAAAAAAATAATAATAAAAAAAAAAAAATGCTAATAATATGACCCCTTTCAGCGGACCTGAAGGAGAACTGTGTCTCAGCCTCAGGCTCACTTAAAATAACTAATAAATTTAATAATAAAAAAAATAATTAAAAAATATTTAAAAAATAATTAAAAAATAAATAAAAAATAATAAATAATTAAATAAAAAATAATAATAAAAAAAAAAATTACATGCTAATAATATGAGCCCTTTCAGCAGACCTGAAGGAGAACTGTATCTCAGCCTCAGGCTCACTTAAAATAACTAATAAATTTAATAATAAAAAAAATAATTAAAAAATAATTAAAAAATAAATAAAAAATAATAAATAATTAAATAAAAAATAATAATAAAAAAAAAAATTACATGCTAATAATATGAGCCCTTTCAGCAGACCTGAAGGAGAACTGTGTCTCAGCCTCAGGCTCACTTAAAATAACTAATAAATGTAATAATAAAAAAAATAATTAAAAAATAATTAAAAAATAAATAAAAAATAATAAATAATTAAATAAAAAAATAATAATAAAAAAAAAAAAAAATGCTAATAATATGAGCCTTTTCAGCGGACCTGAAGGAGAACTGTGTCTCAGGCTCACTTAAAATAACTAATAATAAATAAATTTAATAATAAAAAATTTAATAAAAAAAAAAATAAATAAATAATAAAAAAATAAATAAATAAATAATAATAATAACATAAAAAATAATTATAAAAAAAAAAATCTAACAATAATGATATTACTGCTAATAATAATGCTGTTAATGCTAATAATTATGCTATTAAGGCTAATAATCATGTTATTTATGCTATTAAAAATGCTATTCATGCTAATAATATTGCTATTAATGCTCTTTATGGTAATACTAATGCTATTAATGAGATTTTTTATGCTATTAATTCTATTATTAATCCTATTAATGCTATTAATAATGCTATTCATGCTATTAATAATACTATTAATGCTATTAATGCTAATATTAATGCTATTAATTGTATTATTAATGCTATTAATGCTATTAATAATGCTATTAATGCTAATAATAATGTTATTACTGCTAATAATAATGCTATTAATGCTAATAATTATGCTATTAATGCTATTAATAATGCTATTCATGCAATTAATAATACTATTAATGATATTAATGCTAATATTAATGCTATTAATTGTATTATTAATTTTATTAATGCTATTAATAATGCTATTACTGCTAATAATAATGCTATTACTGCTAATAATAATGCTATTAATGCTATTAATAATGCTATTAATAATGCTATTCATGCAATTAATAATACTATTAATGCTATTAATGCTATTAATTATATTATTAATTTTATTAATGCTATTAATAATGCTATTACTGCTAATAATAATGCTATTAATGCTAATAATTATGCTATTAATGCTAATATTTATGTTAATGCTAATAATTATGCTATTAATGCTAATAATTATGCTATTAATGGTAATAATAATGCTATTAATGCAAATAATATTGCTATTAATTCTATTATTAATGCTATTAATGATAATAATTATGCTATTAATGCTAATTATTATGCTATTAATGCTAATAATTAGGCTATTAATGGTAATAAGAATGCTATTAATGCAAATAATATTGCTATTAATGCTATTATTAATGCTATTAATATTAATAATTATGCTATTCATGCTAATAATTATGCTATTAATGGTAATAATAATGCTATTAATGCAAATAATATTGCTATTAATGCTATTATTAATGCTATTAATGTTAATAATTATGCTATTAATGCTAATATTTATGCTATTAATGCTAATAATTATGCTATTAATGCTAATATTTATGCTATTAATGCTAATAATTATGCTATTAATGCTAATAATTATGCTATTAATGGTAATCATAATGGTATTAATGCAAATAATATTGCTATTAATGCTAATAATTATGCTATTAATGTTAATAATTATGCTATTAATGGTAATAATAATGCTATCAATGCAAATAATATTGCTATTAATGCTATTATTACTGCTACTAATGTTAATAATTATGCTATTAATGCTAATAATTATGCTATTAATGGTAATAATAATGCTATTAATGCAAATAATATTGCTATTAATGCTATTACTAATGCTATTAATGCTAATAATTATGCTATTAATGCTAATAATTATGCTATTAATGGTAATAATAATGCTATTAATGCAAATAATATTGCATTAATGCTATTAATAATGCTATTAATGCTAATAATAATGCTGTTAATGCTAATATTTATGCTATTAATAGTAATAATAATGCTATGAATTCAAATAATATTGCTATTAATGCTATTATTAATGCTATTAATGCTAATACTAATGCTATTAATGCTATTTATAATGCTATTACTCTATTCATACTGCTGTTAATACTATTAATACTGCTATTAATGTTATTAATACTGTTATTAATGATCATAATACTGCTAATAATGCTATTAATACTGCTATTACTGCTAATAATAATGCTATTGGTAATATTATTGCTATTGATGATGCTATTGATGATGCTATTGATGATGCTATAGATGATGGTATGGATGATGGTTTTGATGATGGTATTTATGATGGTATTGGTATTCATGCTATTGGTATTATGTATGCACATTCGATGTCCTTAAGTATTCAGTCACCTCTTACTATTATTGATATTAATGAGAAACATGTCTATATCTTTGTAATACGTCGTAGGGTACATTATAAGGACATAGAAAACATGATATTTAAATATGTTCATTGTCTATCTGGAACTTATTATTTTCCTTAATAATTATTCTATACTTTTCAAGAATTCTTTTCTCCCAAAAAGCTTTTGTAAAAGCTCTTACGTACCGATACCTCTCCAAGCATAGTATTACCTTTGTATGTCCTAACATGACTTCAAAGGATACTAGCAAGGATGTTGGCGGGTACAAAGCCGCATGGATGCGTAAGACACGTGCTAAGGAAACTGAAGAAGAGCGACAATGTCGTTTGGATAAGTCTAAAGCTGAGTATAAGCAACGCATTGCAACGGAGTCGCTGGAACAAAAACAACTACGCTTGGGCAAAAAAGCTCAGAAGGAACGTCAACGCCGTCAAAAAAAAAAGTAACACCACCAGTACATCACTCTGCTGATTAGACAGTAACCTCATCAGTACAACAGTCTGTTGATCAAACTGTAAGCTCACCAGTACAATACTCTGCTGATCTAACTCAGTGTGCTGATCAGACAGTAACCTCATCAGTACTACAGTCTGCTGATCCAACTGTAAGCTCACCAGTACTACAGTTTGCTCTAGCTCTTTCTAGCAGTTCACCGGATGAAAGTAGCACACTTCCTCAAGTTTCATCACCGCGCAAAGCAACAGCAAAGCGTAAACATTGTGGTCAGGAGACGTCACGTACAAAACGTTTTCGTGTTGAACAACAACAAACTCCTTTGGAGGCACAAATTGCTCAGGAGTCTTCACTATCCAAACAGAGCCGCTTACGTAAAAGTGGTGCCTCCCGTCGTCAACACCGCAAAAAGACGTCTTCTACTGTTACACAAGTGGATCCTGACTCTTTTTCTGCTTTATTACTTCAACGTCTGATCTATGTCGGTTTGCAGAAACAACATCGTATTTACCTACCTACACCTCCCTCTTCATATCCACCTGGATTTACAGATAGTGATTTTGGCATTGTGGAACATAGCTGTGGCTCAATGATATTCATATGTAACCATTGTGAAGCTCGACATTTCATGGATGAGATGCCATCGGATAAACAGTATACTCTCTGTTGTCACAAGGGGAAGGTCAAGGTTCCGTTACCTCAGTATCCAGAGATGTTGGAATGTATTCTTAAAGGTCAGAGTCCATACAGTCGGAATATGATGGATAACATCAGAAGTATTAATAGTTCCTTTGGTTTTGCTTCTATGGGTGCAAGTATTGCTCCCCCACCTGGACATGGCCCTTATTGCTTCAGGATTCATGGCCAAATTTATCACCGTACTGGAACACTACATCCTGCTCCAGATCAAGCTCCTGCTTATGCCCAACTCTACATTTTAGATACTGCCACTGCTAATGACCAACGTTTACAGTGTGACGAAAATAAAAAATGTCATCCTAAATTGATGCGGCTCATTGCTAACTTATTAGATCGCATCAATCCTTTTGTTTCCGCATACAAAATGTTACGTTTTGTTGAACAAGAGGAACAGGAGAAGGCAATTGAAAATGGTACTGTCATGCCTAATATCATCATGGCTCTTAAACAGGATCGAGAACAAGACCCAAGACGTTATAATAAACCAATTGTTAATGAAGTTGCTGTGGTCTTTGAAAATGCTGATGGAGAGCCACCCTTCAATAGAGACATTTTAATTCATCTGAAACCTGACCCAAACAATCCTTTAGCCCCAAAAACACAACAAGTCAGTATTCTCCACAGTAATTTAGATGCTTTACTGTATCCGTTATTTTTTCCGCATGGAGAACAAGGCTGGCATGAGGGACTGAAGCATCAAGGTCAAAATCCACGGAGAATTACACAATTGCAGTATTACTGTTATTTGCTATCTGTACGTCCTGGGTTCAATCCTATTCTAAATGGTGGAAAACTAACACAACAGTATTTAGTGAATGCGTATATAAAAATTGAGGCTAATCGCTTAAATTTTATACGTCAACATCAAAAAGATTTAAAAGTGGAGGACTATTGCGTACTACAGGAACATCTGCAAAGAAAATCTTTCGAAAAAGGAATTCCTATTGGCAAGACGGTCATTTTACCATCGTCGTTTGAAGGTAGTCCAAGAAATATGCAGCAACGTTATCAAGATGCCATGGCTATTGTTACAAAATTTGGACGCCCAGATCTTTTTATAACAATGACCTGTAATCCCAAATGGAGCGAGATTATCCACAATTTAGAACCATGGCAGAGGGTGGAACACAGACCGGATTTAGTCGCCCGTGTCTTCAAAATAAAATTAGAAGCCCTATTAAAAGATATAAACAGTGGATTATTTGGCAAGATTTGTGCAATGGTTCATGTAATAGAATTTCAAAAGCGGGGACTACCACATGCTCACATTTTGATTATTCTGGATAGCAATTCCAAATTACGCACTGAGGTTGATGTCGATCGTACTGTTTGGGCAGAAATTCCTGACCCATCCGAGTATCCTGTGCTCCATCAAATTGTGATGCAACATATGATTCATGGACCCTGTGGACAATTCAACCCCAATTCTCCATGTATGGATATTGGAAAGTGTAAAAAAGGATTCCCAAAAGATTTCCAACCAAAAACTCTAATAGCACACGATGCCTACCCAACTTATCAACGCAATGCAGGACCTTCATTTACACACCGTTCTCACATGGTTGATAATTCTTGGGTTGTTCCCTATAACCCTTTCCTACTATTAAAGTATAAGTGTCATATAAATGTGGAAATCTGTGCGTCCATTCAAAGTGTCAAGTATCTATTCAAATATGTTTATTTGTCAAACAAACATACAACATGATGAACCTCACCAATTTATGGATTCAAGATACGTCAGAGCACCGGAGGCAGCTTGGAGAATTTTTGCCTATCCAATGCATAAACAATCACACAGCATTGTTCGCCTTGCCGTACATCTGCCACAGTCACAACCACTTTATTTTCATGAAGATGCTTCTGTAGAGAACATTGCTGCCATGACGCATAGAAAATCAACTCTTATGGCCTACTTTGAACTGAATGAGAATGACCCACATGCTCATGAATACTTCTACCGCCAAATTCCTGAGCACTATGTCTGGAAAGATGGTGCATGGGAAATTAGGCAGAAACGTGGAACAACAGTCATTGGAAGAATGTATACGGTCAGTATGAAAGATGAAGAACGCTACTATTTACGGTTGTTGTTACTACATGTAAAAGGAGCAACAAGTTTTGAGCACATTAAGACCGTTAATGAAGTCGAGTACCCAACTTTTAAACAGGCAGCAATAGCCCTTGGATTACTTTTGGATGACAGTGTTTGGCGAAATACCTTACTGGATGGCTGTGTTCTAAACATGCCTGCACAGCTTCGGGATATGTTTGCTTACATATGTATCTTTGGTCCTCCTGCTCATCCATTGGAGTTGTGGCAAGAATTTAAAAAAGATTTTATTGAAGACTACTGCCGTGCATATCACCCTAACAATGAGGACTGTGAGCATTGTGAAGGCTATGCAATGACAGATGTTCAAAATGTGTTAAAATTTCATGGCAAAAGCTTTAAGGATTTTAATCTACCACGCCCCAAAAGAAAACAACAACTACAACCACTATACGACAAAGAGGAGGAGTTTAGAAGAGCCCAAGAAATGAAAGAAACTTTAAATCAACAACAACTTTTGGCCTATAATGCCATAAATGAAGCATTACAGGATACAAGTCAGCAAGCTAAGTGCTTTTTCATTGATGGCCCAGGTGGCAGTGGGAAAACATATTTGTATGATTTGTTAATTCGTCAAATAAGAGGAGAAGGAGAAACTGTGTCACCTGCTGGCAGTACTGGGATTGCAGCCAACTTATTGGAAGGAGGAAGAACCATCCATTCACTTTACGGGATACCTATTCCAATCAATGAAACATCTGTTTCAAGAATCAAAAATGATACTGATGCTGCACACCATTTGAAGAATACTAAACTTTTCATTATTGATGAATCCACTATGCTATCTAAATACGCACTGCATGTCATTGACCAACTATTAAAGGATGTTATGACCAAAGATATCTCGAAGAAAAATAAAACACCCTTTGGAGGGAAAGTCATTGTTCTGGGAGGAGACTTTCGTCAGTGTCTTCCTATTATTCCTCATGGAACACGAACTGATATCGTAGAGAGCTGCATTAAATATTCCAGACAATGGCAGATTTTCACTCAATTGCCACTACTTGACAACATGCGCTCTGTTGATCCAGAATACAGCAATTGGATACTTCAGCTGGGAAATGGACAATTGACCATTTCTTATAACCTTGGAGATGATGTTATAGAAATCCCTGAAGATATGATTTGCACAGGCTCACTAATATTTGACATTTTTGGTGAAAACATTGTAATTGATGTCAATGACAATGAAAGCATTAATACAGCAGCATCACATGCCATTCTTTGCCCCAAAAATGATGATGTGGATCAGGTCAACTCTAAGATCATGGATTGCATTGCTGGAGAGTACACAGAATACATTAGTGAGGATTCCATTGATCCGGACGAGACAGAGGACCCAGAGCAATACCCTGTTGAGTTTTTAAATTCACTTACACCCACGGGAATGCCATCTCATCGTCTGAAATTAAAAATTGGCACTATTGTAATGCTTTTGAGGAACTTCAACAGCAGAAAAGGTCTTTGCAATGGGACTCGCTTGATTGTCACCGGTTTGTTTGCCAACATGATTCGAGCAAAAGTCATTACTGGGTCTGCTGGAGGAAATGTGGTTTTCATTCCCAGGATTGATTTGTGCCCATCAGAAACCGGATTGCCTTTTAAGTTAAGACGTCGCCAATTTCCTCTGAAGCCAGCTTTTGCCATGACAATAAACAAATCCCAAGGACAAACACTTGAGAAAGTAGGGATTTTTTTGCCAGAACCTGTTTTTGGACATGGACAATTGTATGTGGCTTTTTCAAGAGTGAGAAGACGATCCAATGTAAAAGTGAAAGTGGTGGACACTCCAATCCAAGGCAAATTGCTGCCTAACAGTGACAAAGTATTTACCAAAAATATTGTCTACAAGAATATTTTGCACTGAACTCTTCCCTATGACTATTCTTCCGTTTATTTATCTTTTGAAAAAAAAAAAAAATAATAATAATAATTTTACTGTTTCACATTTTATTCTTTTATATACTGTCTACTATATTTTTGTGAACACACTTTTAAAATAATATGAGAGATGTGTATCATCCACATTTCTACAGTGGGTGATAGAAACCACTATTTCAAGCTCCAGCACTATATGTGCTGAGAGATTTCATTCTCATTCTTTACAGGGAGAGGTTTTTGTGAACAGCTAAGAGACGGGTGGGACGGCTGTTCACACACATCTCATTAGCAAGGTGTGTTACACATGTTTAGATAGATAGGGACAAAAATAAATTATTCATTAGATTCTATCATGCCATTTTTCTTAGATTTTTTTCACATTATTGAGGAATATACTAAATGATAATAATTGATCATGAAGGACTCACCGACAACATACTTGCTGTAATTTTCATGACTGCATGTATGCAATTTGTACTTCACTTGCGGTTTGTGCAGACAACATAGTTGCGGCAGTGTCATTCACATCAACTACAGTCATCTGTGCTTACTTAGTGGATGCATGTTATGCACCTGCCAAAGCCACGTTCACTTCATTTACCGCAGGTTAACTACAAGTTTTTTAGTTATTGCGTGGACATTGCTGCAAGTTTGTAGTTGGTAACTCCTTTTGTATCAATTTATAACATTTATTTATTTACCACATGATCCTCAAAAAATCTAAGACAAATCCAGCCATAAAACATATTTAAATAATATCAATTCGGAATTAGTTAGATTAGGACTCACCAGGCGTAAGGGCATCTTGACGCGATTGGTGGGCTGACACAAACTGGCTGATACACATATTACTATTATTAATTCATCAATTCTAATGATTGACGCATTAATAAGTATTGCTACTTTGTGTTCTAAGACCCTTACAACATAATTGTTCAATTTTCCTTATATGATATCAACAATACAAATATATGTAGTTGCTGTAAAGATGTCATTGGAATAATTGGATTATTATTTAAAAATCTTTAAAAAAACAATAAACATATTCTAGACACCCGATGCATTTGTATCAGGCTAACAGCTATAACTACTATAATCAAATTAACGCACGTTCTAGAATCCCGATGCATTTGCATCGGGCTCACAGCTAGTATATATATACATATACAAAGCTCCTCTGGTTTTTATTATTACAGGGGTAAGCGATTTTCAAAGTAAAAACTATATTGGCAAGATCACCAAAAGTTTCTTTGGTTTGAAGGCAATAAGATCACAACATTGGTAATGTCACTACTTATATAATCAAGTAAAGTTACACTTTAAAAGAAAAATCACTATTAAAACGTTAGCACATAGTCCACATTGCTAAATACTAGTAGCACACCAGAACCGGTAGGTTATAATGCACAGTTGGCTATAGAATCGCACATAGCGAGTAAAAGGAAAGGAGAGAATTAAAAAGCGCACAGCCAGGCGACAGATCTTAGCGCGCATGCGCGGGACATCTAAAATCGCTACCACTAGCGTTTCCTGTAACCAGGGACGCGTCGCACATACGCGCACGCGTATTAGAATATAAACAAGCCGACATAGCGGCGCGCAGCCTAGGAATCGGCTGCACGTGGAACTTATACACTGTGACACACAATATCTTACAGTTTAATCAAATTAGGCGGGCACCTGTGTAGGATTGGATCCACTTAACAGGATTCTTAGTGAGTATGATGAACAGTACTATTGCAGATGTTGTTTTTAAGTAACATAAGTAATATATGTATATGGATTCACGGGGTGATGTTCATTATATTAGTAATTGTTTTAAAACACTTGTGTAAGGTTTTACAAAGGCTGATTGAATAATGATGATTATAATTTGAGGGTATATAAAAACCCCAGCATTTGCCATAAGTGATTGCTGGAAGAAGGTCAATATCTGACCGAAACGTCACTGATCCAATGCCACTGGAAGCCAATAAAGGCTGAAATCATCTTAAATTTGTGTGCTGCAGCCTTTTTTACTTTTAATATCTATCTATCTATCTATCTATCTATCTATCTATTTATCTATTTCTATCTATCTATTTCTATCTATCTATGTATCTATTTCTATCTATCTATATCTATCTATCTATCTATCTATGTATTTCTTTCTATCTATCTATCTATCTATCTATCTATTTATGTATTTCTTTCTATCTATCTATCTATCTATCTATGTATCTATTTCTTTCTATCTATCTATCTATCTATCCATCTATCTATTTCTATCTGTCTATCTATGTATTTCTATCTATCTATCTATCTATCTATCTATGTATCTATATCTATCTATTTCTATCTATCTATCTATCTATCTATCTAGGTCTGGAGAAAGACTTGCAGCACTCCAAGTTCTCAGTGTGAAAAGAACTTTCTTTATTAGGACAGGCACAAAACATGCAACGTTTCAAGTCACAAAGACTTTTCCTCAGGCACAAGTGTCTCAACAGGAAATGCAGTTTATATATACAAACATTAGCATATTAAATTGACAACTGATTAGAGTCATTAGAAAGCAGAGAAACATCAATATTATATTAGTGGTTGTGCATAAATAAGTGACAACAATTAAAAAAATACAAAAAGATACAAAAAGACATTAGCAAATCAATCAGGTATATATGGACTGCATACAGTGTGAAAAACCTAATTTGAAAGGGCCATGCATAAGTGTACCATATTGCCATCATTATAGAGGTTTCATATGAGTTTCTCTATGAAATGGGGCCAGTGGTGCTGGAATTAAAAGAAAATGGTGCATCTCAAAAAATATTAATAAGTGTTATGGCTCAAAGGGCCATCAATCATTTAGATTTGAATATTGTGCAAAATTGTGCAAAATGCAATATTAAGTTAAATAGACTTTATAAGTGTAAAAAGCTTTTAGCGCCATCTAGTGGCTGTGCTATATCATGTGCCATAAAATGAGACCATTCAGATGTATGGAATAGATCAAGTAAATACATCAGTTCAGTGGTGTGTGGTTCTTTGGCTGAAACTAGAGGGATTTATATAAATCCTCAATACAAAACAGGGGTTAAAATTGAACCAGTTTACCACTAAGATAAATAATATGGTCATAAAAACTAAAAATGTGTATATATCATAATCGACAATACAGGTTACAGTGAAAATTAGTTCACACCGGTGCAAAAAAAACATGTTATTAAAAAAAACATGTTATTAAACAAAAAAATGTTATTAAACAAAAAAATGGCGACCTATAAAACCACAGGAGTGCAACCACAAGGTATATTATAAACCAACATCTTTATACGTGCACCACCAGAAAATTATCATTGATGAAGAAAAAAAATTTTGATAAAAACAATATGGTATCACGCATGGTACTTTCAATTTCAGGGTGAGTCATAATAGGGTAGGTTTTTCGTCCATATGAAGTAGCCTGGAAAAAAACAAAGATCTGTTTCAGTACTCAAGTGTATTCAATTTTAAAAAAGCATAATTGCTTATACAGTAATATGATAAAAAACAGTGCAAGATAAAATATCATAAAAACAAAAAATGGAGAAAAAGGTTTAACATCATGGTACAAGGATCTCGAATCTTTCTTCGGCCAGTTTTACTCATGGGGTTAATTTATAATTGTGTTTAATTTATAATCTACATTAAGACCCCCTGGTTTTAAAGTACCTAACCGGTGTATCCAACGTAACTCCTTCTCCATCAGCAGGATGGAGGTTTTAAACCCAGTGGTGAACATTTCTGGTAAAACTCTGACCACTGATCAGACTAATGTTTTAAATAAGGGATTGAATTTTGTGAGGGCACAACATGTTGATTGGTTTAGTTTAGAAGTTGATCTCCACCGATTTTTCAGGAATATTAAACTAAAGCACTGGTTTAGTAATAAATGTGCGGTTACAAGGTCCAAAACAAGCGAACTTACATTACGTGACCTCTCATTGTACAAAAAAAAGCGATTTTACTCCCACAGATGATTCACCAGCAATTCAGACATATATTACAGCAGTGAAAAGGGATATAAAAGCATTGAAAAACAGGCAGAGTAGTTTGTTAAAAGAACCCAATTTCTTGAGTAAAGAATATAGAGCCCTCAAAGAGCTTGCAAATGACAGCGATTTAATTATCAAGCCCGCTGATAAGGGGGGTGCAACTGTTGTCATGTGCAAAAAAGATTACATCAAAGAGGTAATGAGACAGCTTAATGACACGGAGGTGTACGTACAGTTAGACAGAGACCCTAGATTTGAGATAGAAAGGATCATTTCTTATACTTTGAATGAAGCAAAAATGGGTGGCATTATTGATGATGAGCTTTTTGATTTTCTGCTTGTGAAATTTCCGAGGACTCCGGTCCTATATTTGTTACCTAAAATTCACAAATCACTGACCAATCCTCCTGGTAGGCCCATAGTCGCCGGCACTGACTCTATTTTTTCCAACATTGGGATTTTCCTGGATGTGATTATGATGGAGTTCGTGACGGCGGCTGGGTCTTATATTAAAGACACAGGAGATTTCCTGCAAAAACTGAGTAACCTGGATGTCACAGATGACTGCATTCTTGTCTCCTTTGATGTTGTATCACTTTTCACTTCAATTGATCATCAGAGGGGCACAGGAGCAGTGATCAAGAAATTGGATAACACTGGACACTCAATTGAATGTAAAACAATGATTATCCAACTACTTGAAATTTGCCTGAAATTCAATTATTTCCTTTTTGGTGATAAATTTTATAAACAATTGCGGGGAGTCGCGATGGGGGCACGGATGGCATCATCATATGCAAATACGGTAATGACCGTATTAGAGGAGGAGTTTGTCTACACATCCCATCACTTTGCACATGTCGCATGTTGGTGGAGATATGTGGACGACACATTCATCCTTTGGAGAGGTTCTATGGATGAACTCAATTGTTTTTCTGACTATCTAAATACAATTGACCCCACAATAAAATTCACGATGGTCCACTCTATGGACGAGATCCAATTCCTTGATGTGAAGGTCACTCTGAAAGAGAACAAGATAAAAACCTCCTTATTTACTAAGCCCACGGATAGAAATAAATTACTGCGCTATGATAGCCATCACCCAAAAAACATGAAAAAGGCTATTCCTAAAGGGCAAATGCAAAGAGTCTGTAGGATCGTATCCGATCCCATTGAGCTAAAAGAGACCACTGATCTGCTCACACAAAAGTTTCTGAAACGTGGATACCCTAAGGGTGTTCTACAGCAACAAAAAAAACGCGCCCTCCAAGGTAAACCTGCGGTTGCCAATAAGGACAAACGAATCCCTATGGTGACAACGTTCTGTAATGAATCAGATGAAATTAAAAAAGCAATCATAGGTAATTGGAACATCTTGTCTAGGGGTCTTCCTGAAATTGATGAATTTAAAAAACCCCCAATTCTGGCTTACAGAAAAGGGCGTAGTTTGAGAGACACCTTAATACAGGCTGATATTGGCAGCTTCAAAAAAGATTTACAATCTACAATTACAGGCCAACGGAGAACAGGTAGTTTCCCATGCTATGGCTGCGTAAACTGCCCCTATATGCGCAAGGGTAATACTTTTGAACAAAGAGGGAATACCTACAAAATAAACGGATTCCATACATGTTCCTCTGACCATGTGGTCTACCTTCTGGATTGCCCCTGTGGGTTATATTACGTGGGTGAGACGACGTTAGAGTTTAAAGTGAGGATGGGTCAACACAGATATAGTATAAGAAAACAAATCCCTAATCTCCCCGTTTCCAAGCACTTTACTGAAGCCGACCATCAGGAGAGTGATTTGAAATGTAGAATCATAGACAGTGTCCCCCTTTGAGAAGAAATGGCAACCGCAACAAACTGCTGATGGAGAAGGAGTTACGTTGGATACACCGGTTAGGTACTTTAAAACCAGGGGGTCTTAATGTAGATTATAAATTAAACACAATTATAAATTAACCCCATGAGTAAAACTGGCCGAAGAAAGATTCGAGATCCTTGTACCATGATGTTAAACCTTTTTCTCCATTTTTTGTTTTTATGATATTTTATCTTGCACTGTTTTTTATCATATTACTGTATAAGCAATTATGCTTTTTTAAAATTGAATACATTTGAGTACTGAAACAGATCTTTGTTTTTTTCCAGGCTACTTCATATGGACGAAAAACCTACCCTATTATGACTCACCCTGAAATTGAAAGTACCATGCGTGATACCATATTGTTTTTATCAAAATTTTTTTTCTTCATCAATGATAATTTTCTGGTGGTGCACGTATAAAGATGTTGGTTTATAATATACCTTGTGGTTGCACTCCTGTGGTTTTATAGGTCGCCATTTTTTTGTTTAATAACATTTTTTTGTTTAATAACATGTTTTTGTTTAATAACATGTTTTTTTTGCACCGGTGTGAACTAATTTTCACTGTAACCTGTATTGTCGATTATGATATATACACATTTTTAGTTTTTATGACCATATTATTTATCTTAGTGGTAAACTGGTTCAATTTTAACCCCTGTTTTGTATTGAGGATTTATATAAATCCCTCTAGTTTCAGCCAAAGAACCACACACCACTGAACTGATGTATTTACTTGATCTATTCCATACATCTGAATGGTCTCATTTTATGGCACATGATATAGCACAGCCACTAGATGGCGCTAAAAGCTTTTTACACTTATAAAGTCTATTTAACTTAATATTGCATTTTGCACAATTTTGCACAATATTCAAATCTAAATGATTGATGGCCCTTTGAGCCATAACACTTATTAATATTTTTTGAGATGCACCATTTTCTTTTAATTCCAGCACCACTGGCCCCATTTCATAGAGAAACTCATATGAAACCTCTATAATGATGGCAATATGGTACACTTATGCATGGCCCTTTCAAATTAGGTTTTTCACACTGTATGCAGTCCATATATACCTGATTGATTTGCTAATGTCTTTTTGTATCTTTTTGTATTTTTTTAATTGTTGTCACTTATTTATGCACAACCACTAATATAATATTGATGTTTCTCTGCTTTCTAATGACTCTAATCAGTTGTCAATTTAATAT
>JARQOC010000007.1:1643116-1761126 GCA_033576535.1 Allobates femoralis
TAGATGTCTATGCACAGGGAATAAGCAGACTGAGAACAATCTCAGCTCTGCTACATCATCTCTGTGCACAGACATTCATGTCTGTACACAGGGAATGAGCAGACTGAGAACAATCTCAGCTCTGCTACATCATCTCTGTGCACAGACATTCATGTCTGTACACAGGGAATGAGCAGACTAAGAACAATCTCAGCACTGCTACATCATGTCTGTGAGCAGGCAGGCTCTAGGACCCTGGAGCTGCACAGAGAAGACAGCTGGACTCGGCTCGCAAAGAAACAGCAGTTATCTGCGAGTCTCCCTGCTATCACTGGCACAGTAGCCAGTGATTACTCGCACGAGTCTAATGCAAACAATGGCAATCCTAGTTTTGTCAGCGTTTCTGACAAAACTAGGATTGATATTGATTTGCATTGGACTCGTGCGAGTAATCACTGGGAGACTCGCAGAGTACCGAGTCCTGCGAGTCCCTTACTACTCGCCGAGTAACGAGTCCTAGCGAGTAGATTCGCCCATCCCTAGTACAATGGCAACGTTTCAGGCACAAACGCCCTTATTCCTGCCTTTTTTTTTTTTTTATACTCCTTCCTTTTTATAGCTCTTGTTTACATTACGTCAATTATTCTAATTATTTCATATGTACATGTCATTATAACATTCCTGTACTAATACACCAAAAATCCTGTGCTATTATGTGCTTTAGAATCTCCATTCATGATTCAATCACTATATTCCATATAAGTGTATAAATGAACCCTCATAATTGGAAGCCTCTCATATTTCAGCTATTAGGTACAACAAGCCCCTTTCATTTTTATAGTTATCATAACAGTCATAGTAAGGATCGCTGTACATACTGTTTGTTTGAAGTACATGACGGTGACTGGAGCCCTCCTCCCTGCTGCGTCTGTTTATCTGTACCTCGTGATTCCGGCGTCCCGGAAGCCGCCCTGCCTCCCGTGGTGTTGTGGGTAATTGCGCACTGCGCATGCGCGAACCCTCCTTGCTGATCTCTATGTGAGTGCATCCTCATATTCCAACGGCGCCATCTTGTTAACTGGCACCCTGCCCTCACTTTATCTAAACTTCCTTTGGGGTTTATTTTACTCACATTATCACTATATCTAGGTGCTGGGACGTAGTTTAAAGTGCTAGTGCTCATTTTATATACAGGCTATTGCCTAATTCCGTGTCAAGGGACAAAGTGTTATTTTATACATCAGTGCTCGGCGCTTGTGCCACCTTTTAGTGTGTGTCGCATTAAGTCCTATAATGTGGATACATATAATTCTGTTATGTGGGTACCCCGCCCCTCATTAAGTTATATATACTGCTCCGTTTTTTATTTAGACCGAGCCTATGTATTCCAATAGTCTTAGAACTCTGCTTATTTACCTTCTATTAAAGTGCTTAGTGCCATTATGTAATCTTTACCGTTCTCTTAAAAGGGGGTACCCCAAGAATAGGAAACTTTCACCCTGTTGGTGCCTGGTCGTTAAACCTGATCCTGTACCTACCTAGGGTTTCCCGGCCTTGAATTAGTGTTTTTCCCTTATCACATTCTCATTACAGTGCATTATATATTTATATAAAATATTTATGAAATGAAGTAAAATATCAACAGACGCCCCACTGAGTTAGGGCTCCATAGACCGTCACATTCTTTACAATTATAAATATGTCTACTTTACTATTGCTGTCAATCAATCTTCAGGCTTCTAATTTTGGTTCTGTAAAAGGACAAATAGACAAAATTAGTTCACCAATAAAACCTTACAAAAAGTGCTAAAACTGTTAAAACCAGTGATTTTCCAAAAAGTCAATACTGTATTTTATATCTAGGGAGGACAATCCTTAACGGATTTTTTTATTTATTCATAGAATTGGTTTATTCAGGTGATTGTATTAAGCTTATAATCAACATTTAAACCTCCTGTTTTAATGTGCCCAATCTCTTAATCCATCTCAATTCCTTTTCTAGTAATAATTTTTCTCTGTCCCCTCCCCTTCTCAATGGTGGGACGCCATCAATTATCCTACATTTGAAATCCCTCTCATTGTGCTCAGCCTCTAAGAAGTGTTTAGGTACGGGCAAGTTTTGTTGTTTCTGCCGGACGCTACACCTATGCAGGTTCATCCGTACCTTGAACTCTAGCGTGGTTTCTCCGACATAATACAACTTGCAGGGGCATTCTAACAGATATACCACAAAGTCAGAACTACAAGTGTAAAATTCCTTTATCTCATATCTCTTTCCTTTTACTTCAAAGGCATTTCCTTTTATCATATGTGGACAGTTGACACAGTTTACACAGGGGTAGCATCCTGTTCTTTTCCTACCTGTCATTGTTAACTGTGCACTTTTTTTCAAGCTGCCTATATCCGAGTGTACTAAATGGTCCTTTAGGGATCTACCTTTCCTAAAGAAAAAAGGGGGGGGTGTTTAAACTCTTCAATTTCAGGTAGGCCATGAGTCAATATCTTCCAGTTTTTCTTTATTGCTTTTGTTATCTCATTTGACTCCTCTCCATATGTGGTCACTATCGGAATTCTCCTCTGTTTTTCTAGACCTCTCTAGTTTTCTAGTTCTAAACTCTTTTTCCTCTGTTCTTCCAACAATTCTATGGGGTATTCTCTGTTCCGAAATTTCAACATTAATTCATCTATGGTGTTCTCCTTTTCTACCTCGTCACTCACTATTCTCCTCACTCTCTTAATTTGCCCATTTGGTATTGCCCTTTTCATCCCGGGAGGGTGGTGACTCTGAAAATGGAGTAACTTATTCTTATCTGTTTCCTTAACATGTTTCCTTAATATATTTTTTTTATTATTATTATTTTTTGGATTTTACATTTTATGAATAAAATTGGTAACGTTTTTAATTAATAACTTATTCTCCAAATTATGCCTGAGATTGGCCGTGCCTTCAGACCTGTTATCTGTATCACCGCTGCAAAACAAGGAGATTCTCATTCACACATTTTTAAACAAGCAAAGCATCTGTGAATCACACAATTATTAACCCAGATAGCATAGAACAATGGTAATCCAGTTATATGAATTGACACTCTGACAGCATGAGTTCTATCCCCTGGGGGAGTCAGTTGATGCTATCTTAATTATTTTTTACTTGTGTTATGTAAATGCACTGAGCTGTTTTTAGGAGCTTTTCCGCATGATTTTTACAAAAGTTTTTTCATGGTTTTATCAAATGGATTGTTTAGATCAGCTAAAGGTTACTGTTTATGGACTTTCATGTGTGTATAAGAACTTTGATGTTTTTTTGCGCCAAAATGTAGTACCCTCCCTGTCCTGATGACGTTTTCCACGTCACAGGACCAGGAACACCCACATATTATGATAATAGTTGTGGTTTTAAATAAGAGCTGTGCAGAGGGGTGGAGGTATCTCTGAGGAAGACGCCAGGAAAGGCGTTGAAACGCGTTGGATGCAATAAAAAGTTTTGATCACTTCACATCTGATCGTGAGTTTCTTCCCTGGAATAAGTGGATCCTGGCAGCGCGGACTGGTGAACACCGTTTCCTTTCCCATTTTTTTAACATGCAAAGAGGTTGTTAGGTTAGTGCCTGTGTGTTTTACCAACACGTCAAGGAACTGCAAACTCTTTTTTGACTGAACCATAGTAAACTTGATCGTGTCGTCCACTGTGTTAAGGTACTCATGGATCTTTTGCAATTCCTCTGTAGTACCCCTCCAGAGGAGGAACACGTCATCGATATATCTATACCATCCCACCACTCTTTCAAAATGGTGGGACACATAGATGTGTTCCTCCTCCAGAGTCGCCATGGTGACATTAGCATAGGAACATGCCATATGTGCCCCCATGGCTGTACCCCTCTTCTATTCATAAAAGACATCACCAAACATGAAATAATTCCTTCTCAGACATATCTCCAATAATTGCAGGCACATACTTTTACTCTCTGCAGAGTGACTCGTTGTATCTAGCTGTTGGCTAACGGCTCTAAGGCCTCTTTCATGCTGTATTGACATGTACAACGAGGTTACGTCAAATGAAACCAAGATGTCATCCTTCTGCACTGTTACACTTTTCAATTTCTCTAAGAAGTGCGACGTGTCACGTATATATGACTTCGCCGTTACAGCTAGCGGAATCATAATTCTATCGAGGAATATGCCTATATTATTAAAAACCGAGTCTATGCCCGCCACTATCGGTCGACCAGGGGGGTTCTGTAATGACTTGTGTATCTTGGAGACTATATATAGGACCGGTGTCTTTGGGTTCTTCATCAGTAAGTACTCCATTAAATTTTGGTCTATAATGCCCCCCCCTCCTGGCTTCCTCTAAAACTACTGTGATCTCTCTTTGGATTTCAAATTTCGGGTCTCTTTGCAACTTCATGTATACCTCTTCGTCACTTATCTACCTGTTGACTTCCCCCAGGTACTGTTGTTTATCCATGACGACGACCGCTCCGCCCTTGTCCGCTGGTTTTATTATGCGGTCGCCGTCATGGATCAATTCTTTTAGTGCTTTGTACTCTTCTTTGGTTATATTTGGGTTTTGTAGAGATGTTTTAGTATCCTGTCTGATTATTTCTATATCTCTTTTTACTGCAGTGATGAATGCCTCTATTGCTGGTACTGTTTCAGTGGGTGTAAAATCACTTTTCTTATACAGCCCTACGTCTGCCATGTTTATCTCACTTTCCCTTTTTACTGCTCTAACCTCTTTCTGGCTAAACCAATGCTTAAGTTTAACATTCCTAAACATTTTATGCATGTCAACATCCAGATTGAACCAGTCCACATGTGTTGTTATGTTGAAACTTAAACCCTTATTCAACAGAACATGTTGGTCATCTGTCAATTCTTTGCTAGATATATTTACCACTAGTTCAGGTCCTTTCTTTTGTTCCGTTGATATTGCTTCTGCTTTTCTTTCTTTTTTTTGGCTCCTGTAGTAGCGCCGTCCTCCTCTTCTTCGTCGTGCTTGTCCAGGTCTAAATGGATTAAAATCACATTTGTTTACAATGAGTTTTACATATTTATCATACAGTCTTTTCCTTCTGGAATAACCTTTCTTTTGCCACTTCTCCTTCTGCCAGTTGTACACCTGTCCTGCTGCATAATCCTCCGCATCTCGTGCCCACTTTTGCCTTTTTGTCTCTTCCACCTCTTTTCTAGTTTTCTCAACTTTTATCCTTATTTGGTCTTTAAATTTTACAAAGTCCTCATCCTTCATTATAGCCTTCATCTGTATCTCCATATCTTTATTCTCGCTCCCCACCTTATGGACCTCTTCTTGCAAATATTCCAAGTTTAATAGGATTATGTCCATTGCATACTTGTTTGAGAGCATTGCGAACTTCTGGCAGAATGATGCATCTCCTTCAAAAAGGGTGGGACGTATATTGGGTCTAAGACCCCTTGGGATCCTCTTAGCTTTATAATATTGTCCCAGCAATAACTGATGTAATTCTAAGGACATTAATTTCTTACAGCTGTTTTCGTATTTTCGTTTCAAATTATTAATGGATGGTATGCTTAAGAAATCAACTTCTCCATCCAAACCTCTTAATATCCTCTCCTTGTCCTCTACAGTATAGACTAGAGTACCTGTATCCATTGTGTATGATGTTTGTGCCTTGCTTGTCTCCAGTAGGTAATATAAATAGTATAAAAAGTGGAGCAGCAGGTTACGCTGGTAGTCCTGGGTGCAGAACGATCCCACAATCCTCAAAGTGTTCCAATATACGTACATAGATAGATAGATAGATAGATAGATAGATAGAAATCGATAGATAGAAATAGATAGATAGATAGATAGATAGATAGATAGATAGATAGATAGATAGATAGATAGAAAGACGACCCGGCAAAGACCGACGAAAGCCGAGACCCGTGGTCGAAAATAGAACCAAGGGCCCGGCTATACTTTGCTTGAAACACCGCTATTATTCTCTATGGGAAGTGAGGCGCTATGCTGATTGGTCGGCGCAGCACACAGTGACCGATCAGCATAGCGCCTCACTTAAGCGGGAAATTTGAAACTCAAAGTCGTCCATTATATTTCTATGGGAAGTGAGGCGCTATTCTGATTGGTCGCTGTGTGCTGCCGGCGACCAATCAGAATAGCGCCTCACTTCCCATAGAGATATAATGGACGAATTTTCGTCCATTATATCTCTATGGGAAGTGAGGCGCTATTCTGATTGGTCGCTGTGTGCTGCCGGCGACCAATCAGAATAGCGCCTCACTTCCCATAGAGATATAATGGACGAAGTCACTTTGTCGCAGTTGATGAGCAAGCAGACATTGGCCAATGTTTGTACTAAGAACTTCAGAAATAAAAAATTAGAATTTTTGAGTTTTTTGAAAAAAACGTACTTTTTAAACTTTTTCCTCATATACATGTAGCTTATAGCATTTGTACATCATTGGTAGTAGCTGTGTGCTGCAAGAATTTTTTTCAAATTATTTGACCTTGCGTCTTTGCTTGCACCAGTTCACACTAGTCTGTGAGTGCTGTGCAGTTTTTTTCTTGTTATTTATCATACGGAGTTGCAGGCTCCTTGCTGCAATGTGCACCCTCATTAACCTACAGGTGATCGAGGGTCTAGATGGAGTCTGCCCACTGAGAAGTGGGGGGTGGACAAGGAGGATAGGCATATCAGAGTAGGACTCATCAGACCTGAAGTCACTTTGTCGCAGTTGATGAGCAAGCAGACATTGGCCAATGTTTGTACTAAAAACTTCAGAAATAAAAAATTAGAATTTTTGAGTTTTTTGAAAAAAACGTACGTTTTTAAACTTTTTCCTCATATACATATAGCTTATAGCATTTGTACATTATTGGTAGTAGCTGTGTGCTGCAAGAATTTTTTTCAAATTATTTGACCTTGCGTCTTTGCTTGCACCAGTTCACACTAGTCTGTGAGTGCTGTGCAGTTTTTTTCTTGTTATTTATCTATCTATCTATCTATTGTGAGGTAGCAACCGGGGAACCCGCTTGCATAACGACAAAACAAGTGTTTATAAGTTTAACCAATGTCTACCCGTTTATTTTTCACATATAATAACATAACCCGGGTAGCATGTTGGACACATATCACATTGATTATAAACACTTCACATAAATACATCATACATTACATAGAACATTGCACATATACATTCACAATAACCCGGGACCTGTAACCACGACTCTCTCCCCATTGGAGCTCTAACACCTGCTCCCGGGGTAGCTACGGCCTCCGGCCTACTTACACATCTTACAGTACATTTATAATAAATACATTTGTTATACTTCGACGATGACCCCTCCGGGGTCCTAACAGGGATTGAGCAACCTGAGTACCGTGTATGTCATGTATCCCCAAGGGGATTAGCAAATAGAAAAACAAGCGGTGTCAGAGGATTGGAGCGCTAAAGAAACCACGGGTTGGTGATTAGATTACCGATAATTTATTGCACGAACAGCAGGGGTCCAGTATGCCACAACGCGTTTCGACGCACAGATGCGTCTTTCTCAAGTGGAACATACTGGACCCCTGCTGTTCGTGCAATAAATTATCGGTAATCTAATCACCAACCCGTGGTTTCTTTAGCGCTCCAATCCTCTGACCCCGCTTGTTTTTCTATTTGCTAATCCCCTTCTCCCTTGTTGGGAGTGCGGTGTGTGAGCTGCTCTAAGATCCACAGTACCTGGCAGTACATCATAAAGACCCACCCTTGAATGATCAACTGATACACAGTGTGGAGCTGGGACGGAAGCCAGTGCAGCGAGTCTGCCTCTTCGGGTGAGGAGTGAAGGAGCCCACCTCCATCTCCAGAGGAACTAAGGAGCCGACCACCAGGCCCGGAGTATCTGAGGAGGAGGGATTATTGGCCCTTGTCACTACAGTGATCCACATTAAGCCATCAGTCTGGTTGTGCGGGGTGTTGCACAACCAGTAAAGGTTAGTACAAACATAGTAAAACCGTGTATTAAGTTCCTCCAGTTGCAGTGTGGCGCAATATCTGTTTTTTCTTTTAATGTATCCCCAAGGGGCTCCTTCCTGGACGTATCTCCGCCTACGTCCGGTCAGAGTCCACCTGGTTCAACCATGGTGTCCCCACTCTAGGAGCCCTTTTAACCCCTGCTTCTGACCTTCGTTACATACGCCTCAACGGGCCCTGTGGGTCCCAATGGCGGTTCCTGCCGCCTGGCTTTAGTCACCCAGCTTGATGACATAACATTACCCCGTAGTCAGGATTCCTGCCTGACCGGGCCTTACATACCATGTGTGAGCCATCATTCAAACGTCCATGGATCACATACATTTCTTCCACACGCTCACAGCCCATCATCCATGGACTGTGGCTCCTCCATGGCCCATTACAGGGACTGGCAAACCATAGTACACGGGAACCTCATCTGGCCCTATTACCCCTGTGTCTGGCACCACAGGCACACCCACACCATTAGAGGCCATGGTTGAGGGACGGGTACCCTCTGCAAGCAGCAGGGCAAGCCTCCCTCTCGTCCCACAGGGACGGAACGCCTCCAACATCATCCATACTGGCTGGGTCACTTTCTCCCCACATTATTATACAATGTTCTTACATAGGTCATCATCTTACATTCAGGGCAATTGCCTAAGCCCCTACATACATCAACGGGTCCTTTACCGACTGCCTAGTCGGACCCAATAGCGGTTATGCCTGCCTGGCATTACTCACACACAGCTCACTCCGTTACACGGGAACCGCTGTCTCGCTACCTGTGTAACGGGTCCACCAAGCGTCCCCCAAGGCTCCTTTCCCAGACGTGGTTCACCCCACGCCCGGACCAGTCTCCACCGGGTTCAGCCACGGCTTCCCCACCAGGTGCTATCACAACCGCGGACCTTGGCACCGGCCTGGAGCTAGCATGCTCCCTTCATTCACACAGAGCCTCCAGACTGCTCTGCACTTGGCTGGTCTCAGCACAATCTCTCTAAATCTCTGAATGAATCTCTCAGCATGAGTCTCAGCTTCCATCTGAATCTGAATCTCTCAATCACTCAGCTGGCTGCCTCTTATCGTGCCAGCCACTCCCACATGGACACACCCCCTTAGCTGCCGGTAATCAGCCTTTCACACAGCTCAGTTTAACTCCCTGTGTTCCGGGTTGTCAGCACTCAGCCCTTACATCCCTTTCCTTATGGACTCCTCGCTCTTATGAGCCACTCATTAGTAACATGAAACCTTGTGTTCACAGTTGGTTCACACAGCATTATCACAGTCAAACCGGCCAGTGTGCACAGGATCATACCTTGATCCTGCATGTGATGCGCCCCGGCCATGAGGATCATGCTGGCGGTGCCTCACACTATCTATTTCTATCTATCTATCTATCTATCTATCTATCTATCTATCTATCTATCTATCTATCTATCTATCTATCTATGTATCTATCTATCTATCTATGTATCTATATCTATCTATGTATCTATATCTATCTATCTATTTCTATCTATCTATCTATCTATCTATCTAATCTATCTATCTATTTCTATCTATCTATCTATCTATTTCTATCTATCTATCTATCTATCTATATCTATCTATGTATCTATATCTATCTATCTATCTATCTATCTATCTATCTATTTCTATCTATCTATCTATTTCTATTTATCTATCTATCTATCTATCTATATCTATCTATCTATCTATCTATTTCTTTCTATCTATCTATCTATCTATCTATCTATCTATATCTATCTATCTATCTATCTATCTATCTATCTATGTATCTATATCTTTCTATCTATGTATCTATATCTATCTATCTATCTATTTCTATCTATCTATCTATCTATCTATCTATTTCTATCTATCTATCTATCTATCTATCTATCTATCGATCTATCTATGTATCTATTTCTATCTATCTATCTATCTATCTATCTATCTATCTATCTATCTATTTCTATCTATCTATCTATCTATCTATCTATGTATCTATATCTATCTATCTATGTATCTATATCTATCTATCTATCTATTTCTATCTATCTATCTTTTTCTATTTATCTATCTATCTATCTATCTATCTATCTATCTCTATCTATCTATCTATCTCTTTCTATCTATCTATCTATCTATCTATCTATCTATCTATCTATCTATCTATGTATCTATATCTATCTATCTATCTAAATAGTGAAAAATCTGAAGCAGCGTGTATGGCTGGTCTTTCAGCAGAGTGCAGAGCGTCCCTGAGGCTCCTTCCAGCCTCAAATATACATACAGTTCAAAAGAGGGTCACAGCACGTCCTTCTTTAGCAAGGGATGTTTATTCCAGATCAGGCTTAATGGCGACGTTTTGAGCTATGCTAGCTCTTTATCCAGCAACCACATTACATCTGAAACAGCACTTTATACACCTCCAGCCTCTTGCCTCACTTCCTTACATATAATTTACATAAATCCATATTGCTTAAACAGAC
This sequence comes from Allobates femoralis, assembly GCA_033576535.1. Taxonomy (NCBI): domain Eukaryota; kingdom Metazoa; phylum Chordata; class Amphibia; order Anura; family Aromobatidae; genus Allobates; species Allobates femoralis. The sequence goes on from JARQOC010000007.1 coordinate 1,653,583, forward strand.
CCACAACCTAATAACCCTTGTGCATACATTTATAGTCCATATACTCTATATTATTCATCCCCCTGGGGTCCAACTAGTATTCCTTTGTACATATACATCAGTTTCCTATCTCAGTTCATATTAGATGACATAAGGTAGTATGGGAGCGGCTTACCGAGTTCTTGTATGCTGGCATGTGTACTCGGCGTCTGACTGTACAGTCAGTGCCGTGCCCCCACCCCCGTTGGCGTGGAAACCGCGCTGGCGTGCGCCATGACGTCACCGCGTTCGCGCATGCTCAGTCTTCAATTCCCGTCATCCTCCATCTTTGTTGGGGCTTCTCATAGCCCATCATTGGTTGTATCCCGTCCTGTACAAATTTACATTGTGACACTGTGTCTGATATTTATAAGGTGTGTGACTACCGTGTAGTTTAGTTTTAAGGTGCTTTTTCTTTTAGTCTTTATATCTAGTGTCTATTTGTGTCTCGCTACATGTTTAATTACATTTTATACAAACAAACACTGAGTCATTACTATGCTCAAAAGGTTATTAACAGTTTATTTACAAAAATGCACTCATTTTAAAAAAATGCAAGTTTGGCTGTCGATACAAGCAGTGCGATTTTACACAGCATGATATTACAGTTTTCACATCAGGTATTGCACATCAAGTATTGCACTCAAATAGATTGCACATTGCCAAAGTAATGTATTGCACTTATCCACAAAAAGGTATGACATGGTATATACAGAGTAAACATATGGCCCAATTGGCACCACATCATTAACCTAGTCACAAGTGCTCATGACAAGTGCTGCTGCATTTATGCATACCGAAAGTGACTGCACGCTGTGGTGAAGCCCCACCTAGGCCTCCATCTCCTACGCCGTTTCGCTGCCGCTTTTTCAAGGAGAGGTGACCGCTCTCATTGTCCAGTGCCTTTTTATAGGCGGTAAACCACCTTGTACGGAACCACCAACCAGCGCGTAATGGCGCTCGCGCTTCCGTGATCCCGCGTCCAAGTCCGCCCCCGGAAAGACGTCATCGCCGCGCACATCCGGACGCCAGGGGTTGCCAGGCGCCCGGAGCAAGCGGCGATTGTAGACGCCCCCGGAGGGAGGAGGAAAACGGACCCGGTTACGGAGCGCACTGCGCTAAATTCTATATATAATATAGTATGAAGAATATAATTCTGCATCATTATGGAATTTCTTCATACCTATTAACCCTATTCTCTCAACTACTACCTTGGATTTTCATCTACCATATAACAGTATGTTCTTTTCTACTTTTACCATTTAATTGATTGAGGGTTTTCTTGAGGTTTCTTAATATGTTGCACTACCTTGTCGGTCTCAAAGCGTCTATATGCGTACTTCTATGTGTGATGAATAACTCTTTCTTGCTGCAATAAAAACGTGCCTATTTGAATAAAAAACCTAAAAAAGGGGACCGTAAAAAAGTCAAATTGGGATGAAACTGGACAATTTAGCGTGTTGTGTTGTGCGTGTTTACCATACAGTGCTCCCTGTATCGCCTCTCCCATTCTCTTAGTACTGCGTGGAATCTATCCTCATTAGCTGGACCTCCTTCAGATCTTGGATTCTTCTCAGGGTTCTATAAAATGATTAAAAATAATTAAAAAGCATGGAATTAATAGGACTATGTCCACCAGTGTAAGTGCTTAAAAATTACAAACGTGGTTAAAATATATACAATCTGGTACGAAAGAGATTCCAATCCTATCGATTAAAGGGCAACTCCGAGCTTATAATCTACATTCATGCCGGCTTCAATTTTCCCAACCTCTTTATCCATTTCAGTTCCTGAATCCTTAGGTGTTTTTCTCGATCTCCTCCTCTCCTCATCACTGGCATTCCATCTATTACTCTGACCCTCAGATCCCACTCATCATGACCCGCTTCGGTGAAATGCTTAGACACCGGCAGATTCATAATCTTTTTTCTGATGCTGTACCTATGCTGGCTCATCCTAATCCTTAATTCCAGCGTTGTTTCCCCCACGTAAAACTCCCTACAGGGGCATTCTAATAGGTAAACTACGTGATCTGACGCACACGTGAAAAACTGTTGGATTTTGTACCTTCTTCCCTTAACTTCATATTCATTACCTTTTTTCATCAGCGGGCAATTGACACAACCAATACACGGGTAATTTCCTGTCCTCACATTCCCTGTCAGTGTGGTCTGCCGTTTAAAGGAACCAATATCTGATTTGACCAACTGGTTCTTTAGACTCCTCCCCCTTCTAAAAGAGAAGAGTGGTGGTTCTTTGAACTCCCTAACTTCCGGCAATCCGTTACTGAGAATCTGCCAGTTCCTCTTAATTACCTGTACCACTTCCCTGGACTCCTCACCATACGTGGTTAGCCTCTCTTCTTGAACTTCTCCAACAGTTCATCAACTGCTTCCTCCTTCTTTTCTTCATCGCTAACTATCCGCCTAACTCTTTCTACCTGCCCACATGGAATGGCCTTCTTCAATCCTATGGGGTGGCTACTGTTGAAATGTAATAGTTTGTTCCTATCTGTTGGTTTTACATGTAACGTGGTTATTATCTGTCCTTCCGCTAGTTCGACGTTCACATCCAGGAATTGTATGTCAGTCCTGGAGTGTACCATCGTGAATTTAATGCTAGTGTCCACTGTGTTCAAGTACCTGTGAAATTCATCAAGCTCGTCAACATCTCCACTCCATAGGAGAAACACATCGTCGATGTATCTCCACCACTTCCGGACTTTCCGGAAGTGGTGGGCTCCATAGACATGTTCTTCTTCAAGCACCGCCATGGTGGCGCCGGCGTACGCACATGCCATATGCGCCCCCATGGCGGTGCCTTTCAACTGTTTATAGTATGTGTCCCCAAACAGGAAGTAATTAGACCGCAAACAGATCTCCAGTAGATCAATAATCAGTTTCTTACTCTCTTTCCCATACTGTGTAGTCTCCAACAACATGGTCATACTGAGTCAAAGTAATCAACAGTGTGGTATACACATTAGTAGACATTAAACCGAAGCTTTGAGAGAAAAGCACATTAGGATTAGGTCTCAATGTGATAAGGCACCTTATAAGCACTAGGCACTTTAATACAATGTAATTAAACATGTAGCGAGACACAAATAGACACTAGATATAAAGACTAAAAGAAAAAGCACCTTAAAACTAAACTACACGGTAGTCAGACACCTTATAAATATCAGACACAGTGTCACAATGTAAATTTGTATAGGACGGGATACAACCAATGATGGGCTATGAGAAGCCCGAACAAAGATGGAGGATGACGGGAATTGAAGACTGAGCATGCGCGAACGCGGTGACGTCATGGCGCACGCCAGCGTGGTTTCCACGCCAACGGGGGTGGGGGCACAGCACTGACTGTACAGTGGAGGCTTCCGGGACGCGAGTACACATGCCAGCATACAAGAACTCGGTAAGCCGCTCCCATACTACCTTATGTCATCTAATATGAACTGAGATAGGAAACTGATGTATATGTACAAAGGAATACTAGTTGGACCCCAGGGGGATGAATAATATAGAGTATATGGACTATAAATGTATGCACAAGGGTTATTAGGTTGTGGGTCTGTTTAAGCAATATGGATTTATGTAAATTATATGTAAGGAAGTGATGCAAGAGGCTGGAGTTGTATAAAGTGCTGTTTCAGATGTAATGTGGTTGCTGGATAAAGAGCTAGCATAGCTCGAAACGTCGCCATTAAGCCTGAGCTGGAATAAACATCCCTTGCTAAAAATAGTCTGGGTGAAATGTTGGATGAGGATGAGGAAAAAGCAAATATGCTAAATGACTTTTTTTCAACAGTATTTACACAAGAAAATCCCATGACAGACAATATGATCAGTGATAACAAAAATCTCAATTAAACGTCACCTGCTTAACCCAAGAGGAAGTACGGCATCGTCTAAAAATCACTAAAGAGCTAGCATAGCTCGAAACGTCGCCATTAAGCCTGAGCTGGAATAAACATCCCTTGCTAAAAATAGTCTGGGTGAAATGGTGGATGAGGATGAGGAAAAAGCAAATATGCTAAATGACTTTTTTTCAACAGTATTTACACAAGAAAATCCCATGACAGACAATATGATCAGTGATAACAAAAATTCTCAATTAAACGTCACCTGCTTAACCCAAGAGGAAGTACGGCATCGTCTAAAAATCACTAAAATTGACAAATCCCCGGGCCCAGATGGGATACACCCCAGAGTGCTGCAGGAATTAAGTACTGTCATAGATAGACCATTATTTTTAATATTTAAAGATTCCATAATAACAGGGTCTGTACCACAGGACTGGCGTATAGCAAATGTGGTGCCAATATTCAAAAAGGGGACAAAAACTGAACTTGGAAATTATAGGCCAGTAAGCTTAACCTCTACTGTGGGTAAAATCCTAGAGGGTTTTCTAAGAGATGCTATACTGGAGTATCTGAAGAAAAATAACCTCATGACCCATTATCAACATGGTTTTACGAGGGACCGTTCCTGTCAAACTAATCTAATAAGCTTCTATGAAGAAGTAAGTTCTGGACTGGACCAAGGAAATGCAGTGGATGTGGTGTATATGGACTTTTCAAAAGCTTTTGATACGGTGCCACACAAAAGGTTGATACATAAAATGAGGGCAATGGGGATAGGGGAAAATATGTGTAAGTGGGTTAAGAACTGGCTTAGTGATAGGAAACAAAGGGTGGTTATTAATGGAACACACTCAGAATGGGTCACAGTTAACAGTGGGGTACCACAGGGGTCAGTGTTGGGCCCACTTCTATTTAATATATTTATTAATGACCTTGTAGGGGGCATACAGAGTAGAATCTCAATATTTGCAGATGACACTAAACTCTGCAGGGTAATCAATACAGAGGAGGACAATTTTATATTACAGGAGGATTTATGTAAACTAGAAGCTTGGGCTGCTAAATGGCAAATGCGCTTTAATGGGGATAAATGTAAAGTCATGCACTTGGGCAGAGGAAACAAAAGGTATAATTATGTGCTTAATTGTAAAACACTGGGCAAAACTGTCACTGAAAAAGACCTGGGTGTATGGGTAGATGACAAACTCACATTTAGTGGCCAGTGTAAGGCAGCTGCTGCAAAGGCAAATAAAATAATGGGATGTATTAAAAGAGGCATAGATGCTCATGAGGAGAACATAATTTTACCTCTATACAAGTCACTAGTGCGACCACACTTAGAATACTGTGTACAATTCTGGTCTCCGGTGTATAAGAAAGACATAGCTGAACTAGAGCGGGTCCAGAGAAGAGCGACAAAAGTCATTAGAGGACTAAGGGGTCTGCAATACCAAGACAGGTTATTAAACTTGGGGTTATTTAGCTTGGAAAAACGAAGGCTTAGGGGTGATCTTATAATAATGTATAAATATATGAGGGGGCAGTACAGAGACCTTTCTAATGATCTCTTTACTCTTAGGCCTGAGACTGGGACAAGGGGCATCCTCTACGTCTGGAGGAAAGAAGGTTTAATCATAATCACAGACGCGAATTCTTTACTGTAAGAGCAGTGAGACTATGGAACTCTCTGCCACATGATGTTGTAATGAGTGAGTCACTACTAACATTTAAGAAGGGCCTGGATGCCTTTCTTGAAAACTATAACATTACCAGTTATATATACTAGATTCTTTGATAGGGCGTTGATCCAGGGAATTAGTCTGATTGCCGTATCTGGAGTCAGGAAGGAATTTTTTCCCCCAATGTGGAGATTAGTGTTGCCACATGGGGTTTTTTTTGCCTTCCTCTGGATCAACATGTTAGGCTATGGGTTGAACTAGATGGACTTAAAGTCTTCCTTCAACCTTAAAAACTATGTTACTATGTTACTATGTAAGGAAGTGCTGTGACCCTCTTTTGAACTGTATCTATCTATCTATCTATGTATCTATTTCTTTCTATCTATCTATCTATGTATCTATTTCTTTCTATCTATCTATCTATCTATCTATTTCTATCTATCTATCTATCTATCTATCTATCAATCTATATCTATCTATCTATCTATCTATCTATCTATCTATCTATCTATCTATTTCTATCTATCTATCTATCTATCTATCTATCTATCTATCTATTTCTTTCTATCTATCTATCTATGTATCTATCTATGTATCTATCTATCTATCTATGTATCTATTTCTTTCTATCTATGTATCTATCTATCTATCTATCTATCTATCTATCTATCTATCTATCTATCTATGTATCTATCTATCTATCTATCTATCTATCTAAGTATCTATTACTTTCTATCTATCTATCTATGTATCTATTTCTTTCTATCTATCTATCTATCTATCTATCTATCTATTTCTATCTATCTATCTATCTATCTATCTATCAATCTATATCTATCTATCTATCTATCTATCTATTTCTATCTATCTATCTATCTATCTATTTCTTTCTATCTATCTATCTATGTATCTATCTATGTATCTATCTATCTATCTATGTATCTATTTCTTTCTATCTATCTATCTATCTATCTATTTCTATCTATCTATCTATTTCTATCTATCTATCTATCTATCTATGTATCTATTTCTATCTATCTATTTTATCTTCTATTTCTATCTATCTATTTCTAATCTATCTATCTATTTTTTTATCTATCTATCTATCTATCTATCTATCTTTCTTTCTATCTATCTATGTCTATCTATCTATCTTTCTATCTATCTATCTATCTATTATCTATATCTATCTATCTATCTATCTATCTATTATATATCTATATCTATTTATCTATATCTATTCTATTTATCTATATCTTTATCTATACTTTCTCTCTCTCTCTCTCCCTCTCCCTCTCCCTCTCTCTCCCCTCTCTCTCCCCTCTCTCTCCCTCTCTCTCTCCCTCTCTCTCTCTCTCCCTCTCTCTCTCCCTCTCTCTCTCCCTCTCTCTCTCTCCCTCTCTCTCTCCAGATTCTAGACTCCCGATTCTTTTGAATCGGGCTCACAGCTAGTAACAAATAAAAGAATGAGACAAAAATGTTTTTAACAGTTTATTATACATGCTAACTACAATGCATGGTTTATTACACACATCAGTACAGAAATTTAAACACTGTATAAATGTCAGTAGTAGCCCACTATACATTCTGATGTTGCCAAGTAACAACTCCAGGACCATTAAAATATTGGCAGTAGTTTTCTCGGGAGGTCTTCGCATCATGGGTGTTTCTGCCGTATCCCACTGGTTGAAGGCCTGCAATTGCGAGATCGTTTGCACGCCATTCTCCGAACTGCAGTTCCCCATTGTTTATGTCCTCAGAGTGCACGAAGCCAGGTGGACAGTACTCAATTGCATCGCGCCGACGAAGAAAATTGTGAAGCATGCAACACACCAACACAACAGAGTCTATTGATTTAAGCTTCAAATTTATAGGTGTGTGAAAAACTCGGAGGCGATTGGCCATGATACCAAAGGCATTTTCGACAACCCGACGTGCCCTTGACAAACGGTAGTTGAAAATTCGTCTTTCCTGAGTAAGAGTTTTTTGAGGGAATGGTTTAATAAGGTTGGGGTGAAGCTGGAAGGCTTCATCGTCGACGAAAACAAAATTAAGGTTAGCTGTAGTCTCTTAGTTGGGAGGCAAGTGCAGGTCACCATTGTGCAATCGATCTCCAAAAAGTGTGTTCTCTAAAACTCCACCATCTGAAACCCTGCCGTTCATGCCAACATGTACATATATAAATTCATAATTGGCGTTAACAAGGGCCATCAGGATTATGCTAAAATAGCCCTTATGGTACCTTTACACGCCGCTACGGAAGGTTAGAAACCACCGGGTGTCTCACGTGCACGTGCACGTTTCAACGGTTCCTAACGGTACCTGATACCGCATTTACACGCCGCTACAAGGTGCTCCACAGTAGGTTCTTTCGATCCCTGGAAGCACCGACAGATGCCCCAGGTTACCTTCTGTAGAGCACCTTCCCTGATTTACACACCGCTACCACAAGGGAATATGGGAGGACCTGGAACAGCAGGGACAACACATAGGCGTGCCAGAGTTGTGGATTACGAGACGCTCGTACGGTGATTGGACAATGCAATAACATCATGATTGGCCAGCCAGCGCAGGGAGGCTGGCTAATACATGATGCTATTGCAATTGTGTAATGTGACTGGTCAGCTCCTTAAATATGCCGCCCTATGCAGGGACAACCAATCGTAACGCAGGAGCTTCCACCAATGATCGCTGATGGGGCGCGGTATCCCAGAGGCTGTGTCACGCCCCAGGGAGTTCACTAGGTGTCAAAAATACCTTCCTGTTCCTCGGTTACACGCTGCTACCAAAGGGTTTATACCTACTTGTTTTTGAGCACGGCTGGAAAACAGGTGTTGACAGAGACCCGTGGCAACAACCTGAATTACACGCCGCTACCTCGCGGTGTTTTGACGGTTAGATACAATTGTCTCCGACACCCGGTGGTTTCTAGCCTTCCGTAGCTGCGTGTAAAGGTACCATAATAGTTATAGAAATAGGATTCGCTGTTTGGTGGTTGAATGATCCGGACATGTTTCCCATCCAAAGCCCCACCACAGTTAGGGAACTGCCACAGCTGCTCAAAATTAGAGGCAATCTTTTTCCATTCCTCCTCCGTGCTGGGAAACTGCATGTAGGACCGTAGACTGCGGAAAATTGCATCACATGTCTCCGGGATTAGAACACTGAGCAGGGGCCTTGAAATGGCAGAAGCAAAATGCAAGTCTTGAAATGAACGACCGGTGGCCAGGAAGCGGAGCGTGACTGCCAATCTTTCATCAGCCGGGATGGCAGGACGCATCGCTGTATCCTTCCGTTGAATAAGTGGTGTAACTCTTTCTAGTAACACTTTGAAGGAATCCTCTGACATCCGCAGATAGTTGCGGAAATCATGAGGATTGTTCTCCTGAAGCTCTCTTACAAGTCTCATGTGGGACAATTCGGACCTCTTTTGCAGCCACTGTCTGGTCCACATGCGCCGCATGCCTTGCATCTGTGCCCGTTCTTGACGCCAAGCTTCCTCCATCAGCAAGGCAGCAACCACAACTGCACACTGCACATTGTTCATGGTGTGCAAACTGCAAACATAAAATGAAATGATGAGAACATAGTCAACAAAACAAAAACTAAATTATTAATACTGCACAAGCAAAAAGTCACGTAAAACTGTGTTCTACTACATAAGTAAGCATGCCAGAAAACATGCTGTGTGAGTGTGTGCACACGAGACCCCCTCTTAAATGTCTGCCCATCCATAAGCATATGTTAAATCATACAAGACAAGCCCTCCCTCCCTCTCTCCATAGCAATGATAGCAGATAATTCGTTGGTATCCTAAAACATGCAGTAAAAAAAAATGGCAACGCATTAAAGACCACAAATGATACCTACCGTGCAGACATCACCAGTCTTGAAACAATCGCTGAAAAAAATGAAATCCAAGCGGTCACAGCTGGAGAACTCAACTGCGATGCGATCCGCAATCTAAGGCGCATTTACGAATCAAGGATGAGATAGGAATGCGATGCCAAAATAGCGCGGTTAAACACGGGGAGCTTTCTTGCGATCTTTAACCAACGCAAGTTCAGGAACAAAGATTGGAATCGCTCCTTCTTTGCCTTCTTTTAAAGTATGGCTGCCCAATCAGAACGCAGTAGCGACTGGTACAGCATGAGTGTGGGAGAGTTCTGACACGCCTACGTGTCTCATTCAGAGTCGTTAATGAGGTCGTTGGTAAAGTGTCATACACAGCGATGCTGCGTTCCTAGCGGGAGCGCAATGACGTAGAAATGACCCAGAGCAGTGTGTAATGATCAACGATCTCACAGCAGGGGCCGCATCGTTGGTGCGTGTCACACATGACGATATCGTTAGGGGCATCGTTGTTGCATCACAAAATCTGTGACGTTACAACGATCTCGTTAGCGATCTCGTTATGTGAGACAGGGCTTTTATGGTGTGTTTGTTGTTAACTGGTGCTCCTTTGTATGTCTTACTAGTAGCTCTGAGCTCTTTTAGTAGTTAGGAGCTCTTAAAGTACTTCTCTTTTGTCCTACTAGTAACTAAGAGCTCTAATGATTATTTCTATACAGGCTCATACTCTAGTACTACTTATATGAATGAGCGCTTCTAAATACTCACTATTTGCTACTTGTAGTTTTATTTCACCAGGTTTTACTCTCCCCAGTTTGCTAAAGGCTGCAACTGTATTTTCCAGTGTCCCGGGTGGGTCTGAAAACACAGCGGCCGACGGTGATGCGCCCGGCTTCTGGGTTTGGTGACGTCATCGGACGTCTGCGGTCAGGTGTTTAGTTGCGGTCACGAGGGTACGCTTCGCCGTTGTCACGACGATAATGCTGCTTACGTCAATCAGGGGCTGGTTGTGAATACACAGGGTGGGCAGGGTCTACGCGTTTTGTAGGTAACGCCCTACTTCATCAGGATACCCGCCCTCCTGTGCTGAGATTCTATTTACACACACTCATTATAGAATATTGGCTAACTTGTTTCTATATGCCTGCTTGGATTCTCAATTTAACCCTTCAAGTGCTGCTTTATAACACTTCCTTCATTTGTTAAATTCTTTGTGTGTATCTAATGGGATCCTAAATTAAAACTATTTGAACTATTTGCATAGCTTTCTCTAGCAATTCTCTATGTCTTCTGCACTCATGCCTGGATTATTTATATATGCCTCCTTAGAACTTACACTGGACTCTTTATATCAATTCGATCAGTGATTTATAATTATTGTCATCTGCATTCATAGATCAATTTTTTGTATGTTTGGGACCTTCAGACTAGCTTGTGCAATAGTTTATATGTATGTTTCAGGGGCTGGCTGGCGACACTAACTCAGGGAGGCAGCATAGTTCTGCCAGCCCTTAGGTGAGGACCGGGGGGGGGGGGTGCTGTCAGACTTTCAGACATTTTTGGTGGACACTGGGGGGTGACGGCACGGGGGATTGCTGTCAGACATTTTTGGTGGATGGGGGGGGGGGTGCTGTGAGACGTTTTTGGTGGATTGGGGGGTTATCGCCGGTCACTCACTGTGTCACCCGTCGTGTCTGCTGCTGTATCACAGCGCCAGCCGCAAGGTGCCGCGTCTGCTGTACTTTCACAGCGCCGCCAGACGGCCCATTTCTGTGCGGGGGGCGGCCCTAGATGAGGGCTATACCACCAGCCCAGGGGTCACTTGCCCCCCTGCCACCTGAGCCAGTCCTCCTCTGGTATGTTTAATTGGTGTATCTTGAATTATCTCTTCACATTGTTTCGTGCTATATTTTGTTCAATTGTTCTGTATTTTTGAATTTAGAGGTGTTTGGGATTTCTTCTTACTTGTTTGTTACCTCATGATTCATATCCACCTTTATGTGTTGAATTTAATGATCCTATCAAGCTGTGGGAAGGGATCTGTACTCCTGTATGTGATATGTAGTTTAGGTTTACTTTTTAAGATTTGTTTTCATTTTTATTCTCATTTTTTTGTAGCAATCTTACCATATATGTTATTCTATATTTGTCTTAAAGGGATCCTGTCACCCCCAAAACACCTGTAAACCTATTAAAACCTGTCCCTAGAGCATATTAACACTTTCCCTACACTATTTCTACCTCCTAAATGCAGTAAATGACATTGACTAAAAACGTTTTATAAGTACCTGCTTAGTGATGATAATGAGTGACTATCTATTCATAGTCACTCATGAAGACTGTCCCTCTGCTTCATAGCACGCCTCCATAGGCGTGATCGTCCTCCTAGATTAAAATTGCAGCCTCCCCGCTGTGCCCTGTGTCGTAGGAGGCTGCAGTGTGGCTTGTGACGCGATCCGCGTCATTCCCGGCGCCCTGTGACGTATTTACAGCGGTGCCGCGCTGTTAGCTTCAAAATGTGCACTGCGCATGCGCATTGGGCATGCGCAGTGCGCATTTTGAAGCTAACAGCGCGGCGCCGCTGTAAATACGTCACAGGGCGCCGGGAATGACGCGGATCGCGTCACAAGCCACACTGCAGCCTCCTACGACACAGGGCACAGCGGGGAGGCTGCAATTTTAATCTAGGAGGACGATCACGCCTATGGAGGCGTGCTATGAAGCAGAGGGACAGTCTTCATGAGTGACTATGAATAGATAGTCACTCATTATCATCACTAAGCAGGTACTTATAAAACGTTTTTAGTCAATGTCATTTACTGCATTTAGGAGGTAGAAATAGTGTAGGGAAAGTGTTAATATGCTCTAGGGACAGGTTTTAATAGGTTTACAGGTGTTTTGGGGGTGACAGGATCCCTTTAAAAATGAGATTCTTCTCCCTAGTTTGTGGATAAGGTCGGTCTTATTTGAATCCAAAAAAATTCTGCATCCTGATTTAGCCCATTTAGGGCTAGTGTATTGAGTGCAAAAATCCATTTGGTTTTCATACGTGACATTTTTTCAAAGTGATTTCCACCTCTCCAGTTTCTTTTTTACGTATTGTGCTGCCATAAATTATTAATCACTAGTTCTTGATTGATGCATTTCTTTGTATTGTCTGCTTAAAGGATGTCCCTGGAAACCTTTTTCTTATATTTCTGACGTGTTCTGACATTCTCTTCATCAGTATTCTAGATGTTCTTCCCACATATAGCTTTTTACAGGGACAGATGATGATGTATATGACACTTGACGTATTGCATGATATGTACTTTTTTATGCTAATTATTTGCTTCTCTTCCTTATTTTCAATTTGTGTGTGTAGAGTTTTCCTTATGTCCATATTTTGGCATGCTGTACACTGCTGCATGGTCTAAAGCCCTCTGTTAAGTTTCTTCCCATCAATTCTCCTTAATTAGCATAAATTAGGATACGCCAAAAGACTCGCTATTCTCGTCAGCGTTTGTGTCTGACCAGTCCACCTGCAGGGCCTTAATCTCTAATCTCAGCGTCGTGCTAAAAAACAAATCTTGTCTGCATTCATTTAGCATCTTAGTGCAGCTGGAGTAAGTTGTAGCGTAAATTAGGATACGCCAAAAGACTCGCTATTCTCGTCAGCGTTTGTGTCTGACCAGTCCACCTGCAGGGCCTTATTCTCTAATCTCAGTGTCCAGCTAAAATCCTAAACTTGTCTGCATTAATTTAGCATCTTAGTACAGCTGGAGTAGGTTTTAGCATAAATTAGGATACGCTAAAAGACTCGCTATTCTCATCAGCGTTTGTGTCTGACCAGTCCACCTGCAGGGCCTTAATCTCTAATCTCAGTGTCGAGCCAAAAACCAAATCTTGTCTGCATTCATTTAGCTTCTTAGTGCAGCTGGAGTAGGTTTTAGTGTAAATTAGGAGCCTGGACGGGTTGCACTCTTCTTTGACTCACTATGTCACAAGGTAACTAAAAATGAGATACTTGTTTAACTTTGGATGTCAACTATACTAATGGTCCCCTTATCTGAGGTTTTCAGGGTTGACATGGTTGACATATATAATATCCAAGAGGTCTGATTTCCCTTGGAGGTTTTGATTACACAGTTTATACCTTGTACCTTTGATGCAAATATTTGCAGGAGTAATTCAGCTCCTATATTTTTCTGATAAGGAAGTATTATTGGAATACAACTTTTGAGTCAGGGATTTGCGCACCCTTTTTCTTGCATGGTGATCTGTTGTGTTTTTAATGTTTTTTTGTTCCTATTGTCTTTTCTATCACTGGGTATATTTATTATCTGTAATGAACTTGTGCAATATTAAATTAATAAAATAATTAGCATTGGATTGGTTGTCAGTGGTTCTCTTCTCCTTACAACTGTATAAGGGTGGGGTTGCCCCTGTATGTAGGTTGTTATGTCTTGTCTGCATTAATTTAGAATCTTAGTGCAGCTGGAGTAGGTTTTAGCGTAAATTAGGATAAGCCAAAAGACTCGCTATTCTCGTCAGTCCAACTGCAGGGCCTTAATCTGTTATCTCAGTGTCGTGCTAAAAAACCAAATCTTGTCTGCATTCATTTAACATTTGTGTGCGGCAGCAGTGGCTTGTAGCTCCAAGTAGTATACGCCAAAACACAGTATACGCGTCAGCGTTTGTGTCTGACCGCTCCAGCTGCCGGGATTAAACCGCTCAAATCTGTAATCTCATTGTCCAGCTACAAACCAACTCTTGTCTGCATTCATTTACCATTTTTGTGTGGCAGGAGGGGGTTGTAGCTCCAATTTGTATACGCCAAATACTTGTGTCAGTGTTTGTGTCTGACCAGTATAGTTGCTGTAATTTAATCTCCAATCTCAGTATCCAGCTCAAAAACAACTGGTCAGCATTTACAGTTGACAGGCCAGTGCGTTTATCAGTAATGATTCTACCTGCGGCAATAAAAACACGGTCTGACAAAACGCTAGTGGCAGGACAGGTCAGGACTTCCAAGACGTAGTGGGACAATTCCTGCCACGTGTCCAGCTGGGATACCCAATAATTAGAAGGCATAGAGGAATCTAGTAGCACTTTCGTATGATCGGCAAGGTACTCCTTCAGCATCTTTACAAATTTTGCAGTCCTTGTGACAGTACCCTGCACCTGAGGGCCTGTGCTATGGGAGGGGCTGAGAAAACTCTCCCAGATCTTTGAAAGTGTTCCCCTACCTCTGCTGGATTGGATTTGTGCATCTCTTGGCCGGACGCCTTGGTTGTGCACCGAACCGTCACCTCTGCCGCAAGCATTTTCAGAAGAGAATTTTTTGACTAATTCCGCAACTAGGGCCTTCTGGTACTGCAGCATTTTTGTAGACCTCTCTGTCTCGGGAATAAGAGAAATAAAGTTCTCCTTGTAGTGTGGATCTAAAAGTGTCACCAACCAGTAATGATTGTCCTGCAAGATGTTGATAACGCGAGGGTCACAAGACAGGCAGCATCACATAAAGTCAGTCATGTGCGCCAGTCTGTTAACAGGCAAGACTTCAGGTCCTCACCAACAGGATGACTGACCATGCTGTCTTCATCATCCTCCTCCTCTTCCGTGTCCTCTGGCCATCCACGCTGAACCGACGGTATGATGGTTGTGCATGTATTACCGTCTATTCTGCATGAAAGTAGCTCCATTTTTTATCCTCCTCCTCGACATAGTCCTCCAATGCACGTTGGGATGAGATGAGGCTGGGCTGTGTGTAATCACCCTGTACGGTTTATTGCTCCAACTCATCGTGCGCCGCCTGCAATGCATCGTCTTTGATTTTGAGCAGACAGCATTTTAGAAGACAGAGAAGCGGGATGGTGATGCTAATTATGGCGTCATCGCCCCTCACCATCTTGGTGGAGTCCTCAAAGTTTTGGAGGACGGCACATATGTCGGACATCCATGTCCACTCCTGAGGTCTTATGTGTGGAGTTTGAACCGTATACCGACGGCCTAGTTGATGCAGGTAGTCAACACTGCCCTCTTCTGCTCACAAATCCTGACTAACAAGTGCAGTGTGGAATTCCAATGCATGGGGACATCACAGACCAGTCTGTGATACGGAATCTGCAAACGCTGCTGAAAGCTGGCAAGGGCAGGTGAAGCAGTAGGTGACTTTCTAAAATGGGCACACAGGCGGCATACTTTTATGAGCAAGTCCGACAGCAGCTCTGGGTAGGATTTAAGAAACCGCTGAACCACGAGGTTGAGCACATGGGCCTTGCATGGAACAATTGTCAGCTCGCCTCAACTCAGAGCCGCCACCAGGTTCACACACGACTAGAGATGAGCCACCACCCCGGTGTTCGAATTCGATTCGATTCGTCGAATTTGATGTGTGTTCGTCGAATGTTTGTCGAACAACGTCGAACCCCCTTGAAACCAACATAGGCACAGGGAAACACAAACACATACAAACACATAGAAAACACTTTCTAAGGTGTCCAAAGGTGGCAAACTACTCAAAACACACAACAAACACATGGAAAAGTGACAAGTACATATAAAAATGCGAAAAGAAAAGAGATGGACGAGTAAAAGGAGGAGACACAGATATAGGCATGTCATGCCCCTCTAAAATCCATTTTTACTCCAGTATTTGTAAGGCATCATGCAGACGATGAGTATTTGGTGAGTTTTACTTCAGTATCTTTAAGGCCACGTTCAGACGAGGAGAACTTTTTTTTTGGAAGTACACTGAGCTGTAGGCTGATTTACTGCTAATGAAAAAAAAATTTAAATCTTAGTTCTTAGCGAGTGTGACCGCGAGCTTAGTTTGACCGGGAGCGTAAGTGCGTATGGAAGTATGCGTGTGACTTGTGATTCAGTGACTTTGGATTCAGGGAGTTTGGAAGGGAGGACTTACTGAATTGCTGGTTGTATTTTATTAATACTTTGCATTTCTTTTTACTTATCATTTCTGTCTGGTGCAATCCCCATTAGGAAATGAGCTCCATAATTGGCAATGCCATCCAGTGTACATCTTGCCACATGTATGTATTCCTTGAACAGCCGGTCGAGGGTGCATACTGCTGTGTGAGATGTGAGTATGTTGTGCTTTTGGAAGCCCAGATACTGGATCTAAATGAACAACTGACAACGCTGAGATCCATAGACAATATGGAAAGGAGTCTGCTGCTCACTGAACAGCTGCTCAATGGGATAGATGTGGGGGAGGATGGTAGCATGGAGCTGCCGGACAGTGAGGTAGCCAGTTGGGTGACAGTTAGAAGGCGGGGTAGAGGGAAGAGTGCCAGGGAGGCTAGCCCTGATCTGACACACCCCAATAAATTTGCTAAGTTGGCAGATGAGGGGGGTGCGAGTTCAGGGATAGCACTGCTGCAGCAGGGCATGACTTCTGAAAGCCAGAGGAGTGTTTGCTCCAGTAAGGGGGAAAACAGGAGAGCAGGGTAGGACAGACAGGTGCTGGTAGTGGGGGACTCAATTATTAGGGGAACAGATAGGGCAATCTGTCACAAAGACAGGGATCGTCGAACAGTGTGCTGCCTACCTGGTGCTCGAGTCCGGAACATTGCTGATCGGGTTGACAGATTACTGGGAGGGGCTGGTGAGGACCCATCGGTCATGGTGCACATTGGCACAAATGACAAAGTTAGAGGTAGGTGGAAGGTAGAGATGGGCGAGTCCTAAAAGACTCGGAATCGCAAGACCCCAACGAGTCCGAGTCAAGGACTCGGGACTCGTTGCGAGTCCAGCGAGTCCAATGTTAATGAATAGGGAACCGAGTAATAGCGAATAATGACATTTACAACTCGCTGATGTGTCTCTGAAAGTGTGCGAGTCCAAACTCGCTGGTTTTTCTCTTATTTTGAGGCTTGGAGCCGATGATGCGAGGGAAGCGATTCTCCAGCACACACCATGCTTTAAGGAAACAGGAAACGAGTCGCGCTGACAGGCGCACACACAGAGCAATCCATTCATCATTGCAATCATGGCAGCAGGCCGTGGCACGTGTGAACACACTGCGTCTTATTGCACTTGTGGAGGCTCGTCCATTTCTATGGCTCCCTACAGATCCTGACTATGGGGATACGACCCAAATTAATACAGCCTGGAGAGAGATCGCCCAAGAGATGTTCCCTGCGTTCCATCGGAGTGACCATGAGGAACAGAGCAATCTAAGTAAGTTAAATGAGTTCACACGTTATATATTGCATTTACTGTATATATACTCGTGTATAAGCCGACCCGTGTATAAGCCGACCCCCCTATTTTTGCCCCCAAAAACTGTGAAAACATATTGACCGCCATCCTGGTATACAGCGGCTATCACTGGTAGACAGCCCCCCAGCAGAGTATACACCTCCCCCTGCAGAGTATACAGGCCCCCAGATGGGTATACATGCCCCCATATTGTGGTATACAGGCAGGGGCGGACTGGCCCAGGTGCCACGGGTCATGCGGCTGCAGGAGCATGAATAATCCGCATGTCCCTGAAGCAGCAGGCGGAAACGGAAGCTCCTGGCCGCGCGATGACGTCATCAGCGCGCGGCTGCGTCCGGGAGTGAGCGTCTGTGAGTGGCGTGCGGCTGCGACTGTTAGCGAGCGGCTGTGAGGAGCGTGAGGCTGCGGCTGGGAGCGAGCCATAGGAGAATGCGGGAGCTGCGGTGACTGTGAGGCGGCCGCCAGTCATCACCCCCCCCCCACCCCCCGTCCTCACCTGTGTCGGGCCGGTGAGGGAGGGTTGCGACCCAAACTGTAGGGTGCCAGTCAGTCCCTGTATACAGGGCCCTCAGTGTGTGTACAGGCCCCCCCAGCAGTGGGTATACAGGGCCCCCAGCAGTGGGTAGACAGTGGCCCAGTGGGTTTACAGGGCCCCCAGCAGTGGGAATACAGGGCCCCCATAGCAGGGTATACAGGACCCTGAATGTGTTATCATGCTCCACCGCATAGTTGCCTATATTTGGATGGGGTCACAACAGTACACTTAGTTTAAGGTCTGATCCTCCTGGCTCTTTCGGCCAAGGGGTTGGGTGTATATAAATACCACTAATGACCAGAGTCTGGTGCCCGCACTATTACATTCTCTATGCGTTGACATGTGTCCTGCCTCATTTGTGATTGTGGCCACGTGAGCTCAATGTCCGTAATGCTGTTGATGATGTTCCACACTGTCGTGTCACTGTGCCTTGTATACACATTACACACACAAAATAATAAAATGTTATTGTTGATTTGTACACATACTTTTGTTGTTTCAAATATTACACATCTCTAAACCCGGTTTGAAATCATTTCACAGTTGACCATCTTAAAAAACGGTGGAGGAGCTGTCGGGACCAGCATAAGAAGCAGTACCGGCAGTACTCAGAGAGAGAACCGGGAGCCGCTCCATTGCTGAACCACTACCATTTTTACGACCGGCTGTCCTTCCTTCACCCGGTGGCCCGTATGCCAAGGTATGTGTCTGCAGCACTGTTGTGTACATTTAGTATTATTTATTAATATATACATTAGGTTCACGCCTGTGGGTAGCAAGTATCGGCGGTCTGTGGGTAGCAGAGTATACACGGTTGAGGTAGCTGATATAAAGAGGCTCTTGTAGCAGAGTATACAGGCGGGTCTCTAGAGTGTGGGTAGCAGAGTATACAGGCGGCTCTGTGGGTAGCAGAGTATACAGGCGGGTCTGAGGTAGCAGAGTATACAGGCGGCTCTGTGGGTAGCAGAGTATACAGGCGGGTCTGTGGGTAGCAGAGTATACAGGCGGGTCTGAGGTAGCAGAGTATACAGGCGGCTCTGTGGGTACAGAGTATACAGGCGGTTGAGGTAGCAGAGATAAGACGCTGGGTAGCAAGTATACAGGCGGGTCTGTGGGTAGCAGAGTATACAGGCGGCTCAGTGGGTAGCAGAGTATATAGGTGATGAGAATAGGGTTAATAGATGGTGCTACAGTGTTGGGGCGTGCTAGAGGGAGCAGAGATCCGATTACTGCCATCATTACTGACCTTATTAAAGATAGCGGCCGCAGCTGAATGACATCATGGCAAAGGTAAACATGGGGTGTGGTTAGCTGCAGGAGGTTAGTGAGAGGTGTGGGTTGTTTGGCAGAGGGCGTGGTGGGCGTGGTGAGCGCGGCTCCTGCGTCAGATACGCTGCGAGCGCGGACCCGCGGCACATCTCCAGGAGCAGAGGACGTGTCCGGTACGTCCGTAGCCCCCGGCCTCCCCGTTGTCCGCACACACAGCCCCGCTGTGACCTCTGCAGTGTCACAGGCCCCGGCGGGCGGCTGTCATCTCCTCCTGACACTGACCTCCTCCTGATTTGATTGTCTGTGTTGTCCCCCCCCGCTGTCAGCATCAGTGATCTGCTAAGACCTGTGGGTGCACAGACGGGGGAAGTACAAATGCCAGCATGCCGGGGCGGATGGGGCGCTGTGAGGGGCGCAGGTCTTGCTGTGAGCGGAGGGCGCGAGGCCGCTCGAGAAAACGCTATAGCGGCTGTGTGAGTTAAGCGTCTGCGGCTCGCGAAGGCGCATACGCGTCTCCGCTCGCAGTGACGCTAAGGAGTTTGGGATTCGGCTACAGTGCCGGAATTTCAAACTCCCGATTATATAAATAGATTATATATATATATTGTATACCTTTCAACCCCTTCCCTGCTTTATATAGATGATATAAGCTAAAAGTTTTGTTAATTAAGTATGTCAAGTTAAAAGTGAAGTCAGGGGGACTTTTTTTTTTCATGTGAACCATTGGTGTTATTGATCGTCTAGATTAGATGGGATGGGGGGGGTGGGTGGTAATCAGGGGGGAAAAATTATGTATTAGTATGGAATTAGCAAAGAAAGTCACGTATTCCTTTATGTTATGTACAGTTGGTTATCTTTCATAATAATAACAAATATCTGATTAAGAATACACAGATACACAGAGTCTAAAAAGCGTACAACTTAATGTTTGACCTATGTTTTTGTTTCCAAATGCAATGCATTCACCAAATTTTTTTTTACTTTACCCACAGAGAAGCTTACTACAGAGGGCGGCGTGCTGTTAACCCTCCACCGCCAAACAGAAGGCGGCGTGGAGAAAACCGACCACCACCACCACGGCCGCCGCCACCACCACCACCGCCGTCGCCACACCACCACCACCATCGCCGCCAGCAGCGCCAGGGCCAGCACCACCACCGCCGCCACCAGCGGCCGGGCCAGCACCACCACCGCCGCCACCAGCGGCAGGGCCATCAACACCACCACCGCCGTCGCCGCCACCACCACCACCACCGCCACCAGCGGCAGGGCCAGCAGCACCACCGCCGCCACCAGCGGCAGGGCCAGCACCACCACCGCCACCACCAGCGGCAGGCCCAGCTTATGGTCCGATCCCGGGGTCACCTCATTTAAGTGTTCAACAGAGTAATGCTGACTTTGCCCGCAGTATTATACCATTCATGGATAATATTCCATTTGACAGGCTACTGCGGGCAAGGTCAGCATTACAGATAGTGCTTGAAGCCTGTCAGCCCACTAACGACCCAGGTGATGTTTTCCAATATTTGGATGGGTGGAAAATATCGGCCTCTAACAGGCTGGGCAGGCCCACAACACGGGACAGCCATGTGCCACCCCACAGGGCTATATCGCCTTTGCCTCCCTGCCAGTGGCCAGCTAACAGGGATCCTACCACCATTCCCTACACCTGTGCAGAGGATCCACCCTGAAGGGTTCTGGCCAGGCCATACGTGGGGCCCTTGACCTTTTAGATGACGCACAGCCCACCTACCAGGACCTGTAGGGCTCCATTTGTTGGTTACTACTTTAATTTTAAGAGGTTGTATTTTTGTTTAATGTCCAACCAGTTCTGCCATTTTTTTTTTGAAACACAGTTTTAAAAAACAGCTTTGTGTCTGTCTTTTTTCAAGGAATGAATGTGTAGTTTTTTTTGTGGGTGGGCTTCAAGTCATCATAATTATTATAATTATTATTTATTTATATAGCGCCGATAGGTTCCATGGCGCTTTACATGAGGAAAAGGTAGACAAGGACAAGTACAATAAACATAGACAATAAGGTCATACAGGTACAAGAGTAGAGGACCCTGTACCGTGGGCTCACATTCTACGAGGGGTGGGTGGGGATACAATAGGGTGGGGAAGGTGTCGGTCGTGGGGCGTGTAGCGGGGTCTCATGGCAGGTTGTAGGCCTGTTGGAAGAGGTGAGTCTTTAGGTGTCTCTTGAAGGTTCACAGGGTAGGCGACTGACTGATGAGGTGGGGCAGGGAGTTCCAGAGCATGGCGGATGACCGGGAGAAATCCTGTATGCGGTTGTGGGAAGAGGAGATGAGGGTGGACTGTAGGACAAGTTCTTGGGATGAACGCAGGTTGCGTGAGGGATGGTATCGGGAGATCATGTCGGAGATGTATGGTGGGGATCGGTTGTGTAAGGCTTTGAATGTAATGGTCAGTGTTTTAAAGTGAGCTCTCTGTGGGGCGGAGGGGCCAGTGAAGGGCTTGGCAGAGGGGGTAGGCAGGGGAGTAGCGTGAGGACAGATGGATTAGTCGAGCAGCAGAGTTTAGTATAGATTGGAGAGGTGCAATAGAGTTGGCAGGGAGACCTATGCGAAGGAGGTTGCAGTAGTCAAGGCGGGAGATGATGAGGGCATTTATGAGTGTTTCAGCAGTGTCAGGATTGAGGAACGACCGAATTGGTTAAATATTTTTGAGTTGGAGTCACAGGGACTTGGTTAGGGACTACAGGTGGGGCTTGAAGGAGAGGGAGGAGTCAAGGATTACCCCGAGACATTTGGCGTGGGGGACAGGGGAGAGAGCATCATTAGCAAGTACTTTACGGCCCGCATGGCGCATGAAGTCACCTTGGTTACTAAGTGTCAAATCATGACTCCACATACAACTGTTGCTGACAAACAGTGCCTGTGTTTGGGGGGTTACTTTATGCCTCGCTATGGCAACAAGATATGAACACACATGTGAGAGGCTGGGACAACTACATGCTACACATCGCGTCTACGCGTTTTGTATGGAGAGTACAGTGGGACCCTTCACCAGGCTCCAGCAGGATGATAGTCCAAGCAACGCCCACGATGCAGGCATAGGATTGGTGCCTCGAAAAATTAGCCCAAGGGGCTGTTTGCCATTTTTTGTATAAATGTAGGCCTAAGGGCCATAAAAAGCTTGTTAGCCAGGGTGTCTCCCAAACCATGATAAGCTTGTTAGCCTGGGTGGCTCAAAAAATTAGCCCAAGGAGCTGTTTGCCATTTTTTGTATAAATGTAGGCCTAATGGCCATAAAAGCTTGTTAGCCAGGGTGTCTCCCAAACCATGATAAGCTTGTTAGCCTGGTGTTCAAAAAATTAGCCCAAGGGGCTGTTTTCCATTTTTGGTATAAATGCAGGCCTAAGGGCCATGATAAGCTTGTTCAGAGCACTGTGGTGGCTCAAAAAATTAGCCCAAGGGGCTGTTTCCCACTTTTTGGTATTAATGCAGGCCTAAGGGCCATGAAAAGCTTGTTAGCCAGGGTGTCTCCCAAACCATGATAAGCTTGTTAGCCTGTGTGGCTCAAAAAATTAGCCCAAGGGGCTGTTTGCCATTTTTTGTATAAATGTAGGCCTAAGGGCCATAAAAAGCTTGTTAGCCAGGGTGTCTCCCAAACCATGATAAGCTTGTTAGCCTGGGTGGCTCAAAAAATTAGCCCAAGGGGCTGTTTCGCCATTTTTTGTATAAATGTAGGCCTAAGGGCCATAAAAAGCTTGTTAGCCAGGGTGTCTCCCAAACCATGATAAGCTTGTTAGCCTGTGTGGCTCAAAAAATTAGCCCAAGGGGCTGTTTGCCATTTTTTGTATAAATGTAGGCCTAAGGGCCATAAAAAGCTTGTTAGCCAGGGTGTCTCCCAAACCATGATAAGCTTGTTAGCCTGGTGGCTCAAAAAATTAGCCCAAGGGGCTGTTTGCCATTTTTTGTATAAATGTAGGCCTAAGGGCCATAAAAAGCTTGTTAGCCAGGGTGTCTCCCAAACCATGATAAGCTTGTTAGCCTGGTGGCTCAAAAAATTAGCCCAAGGGGCTGTTTGCCATTTTTTGTATAAATGTAGGCCTAAGGGCCATAAAAAGCTTGTTAGCCAGGGTGTCTCCCAAACCATGATAAGCTTGTTAGCCTGGGTGGCTCAAAAAATTAGCCCAAGGGGCTGTTTCCATTTTTGTATAATGAGGCCTAAGGGCCATAAAAAGCTTGTTAGCCAGGGTGTCTCCCAAACCATGATAAGCTTGTTAGCCTGGTGTGGCTCAAAAAATTAGCCCAAGGGGCTGTTTCCATTTTTGGTATAATGAGGCCTAAGGGCCATAAAAGCTTGTTAGCCAGGGTGTCTCCCAAACCATGATAAGCTTGTTAGCCTGTGTGGCTCAAAAAATTAGCCCAAGGGGCTGTTTGCCATTTTTTGTATAAATGTAGGCCTAAGGGCCATAAAAAGCTTGTTAGCCAGGGTGTCTCCCAAACCATGATAAGCTTGTTAGCCTGGGTGGCTCAAAAAATTAGCCCAAGGGGCTGTTTGCCATTTTTGTATAATGAGGCCTAAGGGCCATAAAAAGCTTGTTAGCCAGGGTGTCTCCCAAACCATGATAAGCTTGTTAGCCTGGGTGGCTCAAAAAATTAGCCCAAGGGGCTGTTTGCCATTTTGATGTAATGCAGGCCTAAGGGCATGATAAAGCTTGTTTAGCCAGGGTGTCTCCCAAACCATGATAAGCTTGTTAGCCTGTGTGGCTCAAAAAATTAGCCCAAGGGGCTGTTTGCCATTGTTTTGTAAAAGTGTGTATGGCTAAGGGCCATAAAAAGCTTGTTAGCCAGGGTGTCTCCCAAACCATGATAAGCTTGTTAGCCTGGGTGGCTCAAAAAATTAGCCCAAGGGGCTGTTTGCCATTTTTTGTATAAATGTAGGCCTAAGGGCCATAAAAAGCTTGTTAGCCAGGGTGTCTCCCAAACCATGATAAGCTTGTTAGCCTGGGTGGCTCAAAAAATTAGCCCAAGGGGCTGTTTCCCATTTTTGGTATTAATGCAGGCCTAAGGGCCATGAAAAGCTTGTTAGCCAGGGTGTCTCCCAAACCATGATAAGCTTGTTAGCCTGTGTGGCTCAAAAAATTAGCCCAAGGGGCTGTTTCCCATTTTTGGTATTAATGCAGGCCTAAGGGCCATGAAAAGCTTGTTAGCCAGGGTGTCTCCCAAACCATGATAAGCTTGTTAGCCTGGGTGGCTCCAAAAATTAGCCCAAGGGGCTGTTTGGCATTTTGAGTGTAAATGCAGGCCTAAGGGACATGATAAGCCTCTTAGGCTGGGTGTTTCCAAAAATTAGCCCAAGGGGCTGTTTTGCATTTTGGGTATAAATGCAGGCCTAAGGGCCATGATAAGCTTGTTAGCCTGGGTGGCTCAAAAAATTAGCCCAAGGGGCTTTTAAATGTTTGCTAACAGAAAATAAAGGTTGATTCCTTGTCAAAAGGTGTTGTGATGGTTAATGAAACCGAAGTTAAGGTATAGTGTTGGTTTAAGATGAAGCAGCCTCATTACCAGGTTGCAGGAACATGGTTACGCAAATCGTTACTGGTCTTGTACATACTGCTTGTACCAAAAAGACACAATATAATACAATGATTAATTATATCATATTGATGTTGAACGTGGCACTTCAGCTCTGAGTACTGTCGTCTTCAGGGCTCAAGAAGTCTTGTGAAATCCAGTTCCTATTAAACTTAATTAGAGTAAGCCTGTCTGCATTCTCTGGAGTAAGACGTGTCCTGGTATCAGTTATGATACCCCCAGCGGCACTAAAAACCCGCTCTGATGTCACACTAGCTGCAGGGCATGCCAGCACCTCCAAGGCATACAACGAGAGCTCTGTCCAAGTGTGGAGCTTGGAGACCCAGTAATTAAACGGGACTGCGGCATCAGTCAGGAAGCAGGTACTGTCACTTAAGTATTCTTGTACCATGTTGGTAAGTTTCTGTCTCCGAGAGATGGTTACTGGAGCAACATGGCGCTGCAGGTTCGATGGCTTATTGAACATAGCCCACTTTGCGGACATCTTTCCAGCATCTCTTCTGGACAGCGTGGATGATTGTGCCCCGACCAAAGGCTGCTGTTGCACAGAGTTGCTAACTATGGGCAGAGTGTTGTCTGACGGTGATATTAGAAGCATATTATCCACAAGAACCCTCTTGAAATAGTCAATTGTCAAGCCACGTGGTGACTGAAACAGCAGCGAGGTGAATTTATCTTTATAACGTGGGTCCAGAAAGGTGGCCAACCAGTAGAGGTCGTTGTGCAATATGTTAATCACTCGTGGGTCTTCTAGCAGACAAGTCAACATGAAGTCAGCCATGTGTCCTAAGCTGCATAGAGTCATGTCTTCAGTGTCCTCAGAACGATGTTCAATACCCATTGTATCCGCAAAGTCTGTCTCCGCCTCCTCCTCTCCAGGCCACCCATGGTGGACAGACACAAAGCTGGGGTTGTGAGTACCATCTGGGTTGACATCGGCACCAACAAAAAATAAATCCTCTTCATCGTCTTGCTCCTGTTCCTCTTCAGGAGCCAATGTTGCCTGGTCATACTGGCTTTGCTGGCTAGGTACTGCGCTGTTTAAATCTGGCTCCATAGCCATCTGCTGGGCTCTCAATGCTTCATTTTTCTGATTAATGAGGGATTCTTTCAGCAGACACAGCATGGGTATAGTGACACTGATGATGGACTGATCACCGCTCACCAGTTTTGTGCAGTAGTCAAAATTATCAAGAACCTCAGATGTGTCAGCGATCCACACCCACTCCATTGTACTAATATGTCGTGGCTGACTGCCGGTCTGACGGGCATGTTGCAACTGATACTCGGATATTGCCCTCTGCTGCTCATTGATCCTCGATAACATATGGAATGTAGAGTTCCATCGTGTCGGCATGTCACAAATGAGTCTGTGGTTGGGCAAATTCAATTGCTTTTGAAGCAATGAAAGTTTTCCAACCGCTGTTGACGAATGACGAAAATGTGCACAAACTCGACGCACCTTCTCCAGTAGGTCAGATAGCTCTGGGTATGTACGCAGGAATTTCTGCACTACTAGATTCAGCACGTGAGCCATGCAAGGCACGTGCACAAGGTTTCCGAGCTTTAGTGCAGCCACTAGGTTACGACCATTGTCGCTCACCACGAGACCGGTCTGGAGTTGGAGTGGGGATAGCCACTCATCTGTCTGTTGCTTCAGACCTTTCAACAGCTCTACTGCAGTGTGCGGTGTGTGACCTAAACAGATCAGCTTCAGCAGAGCCTGTTGGCGTCTTGCTGAAGCACTGCAGCAAACCTCCCAACCTGGTCGTGATGTTGAGGGCAATTGAGGATTGGTCGAGGAAGCGGAAGATGGTGTAGTGGACATATAGGATGATGCAGAGACCCTGAATGAGGTTGTGCCAGCTATCCGTGGCGTGGGTAGGATGTTTGATGTAACACTAACATCGTTTGGCACACTCTCCACAACGATGATCCAATGCGCGGTGAGCGAGATGTACCGGCCCTGTCCTGAACTGCTTGTCCACGTGTCCGTAGTAAGGTGTACTTTCCCGGTTACAGCGTTGGTGAGGGCACGCTTGAGGTTGTTAATGACATGCTCATGTAACGCGGGGACGGCACAACGTGAAAAGTAGTGGCGGCTTGGAACCGAGTAGCGTGGTACTGCCACAGCCAAAAGCTCACGGAAAGAGTCTGTACCCACAAGCCTAAACGGCAACATCTCGACTGCTAACAACTTAGCTATCTGGGCATTTATTTTTTTGGCTAATGGGTGGGAAGAGTGGTATTTCTGCTTCCTTTCGTACAGCTGTGTCACTGATAACTGTAAGGATGTTGCTGACCGAGAACTGTCTGCACTCATGTTCAGTCTCTCTGCAACCGCTGCTTGTGATGAGTACATATGAGCTGGACCAGCTTCAGCAACACTTGATTGTGACGGACGGATCTGAGTTACCGTGGCAGTCTTTGGGTCAGATGACACTGTTGTGGAAGGCTGCACTTTTGACCACTGAATAGGGTGCTGACCAGCCATGTGCTTCCGCATACTGCTGGTGCTCTGGTTTCCTTTCCCGTGGCCTCTGCTTAGCCTTGCATGGCAGATGGTACAGATGACCACATTTTCTTGAGAAGGCCCATCTTTAAAAAATTTCCACACAGTGGCTGACCGACCTCTAGGCTTGACTGTACTCCCTGAGGGATTACTCAGGCCCACATTTGAGACATTTTGTCCAACAGTTGACAAATTTTGAGCCACAGTGGACACATTTTGGGCAACAGTGGTGACTCTTTCAGTTCTGGTGGGAGGAGTAGGCCTTGGTGCCTTTGTTGGTGGGACATACACACTTTCTTCCTCCGTGCTGCTCTGCTGGCTCTGCATCGCAACATTCCACGTGGGATCAGTTGTCTCATCATCAACCCCTTCCTCTTCTAAATCTTCCCGATAACAAGATTGATTTTGCTCCCCAGATGACAAGTGTGTCACTGTCTCATCATCATCATCCTCCAACTCCTGAGACGGTCTAAGACTTTGCTGAAAGACACGTTCATGTGGCCGGGGTGTCTCTAAAACTTGTCCATGATTGGACAATTCTTCATCAAGTATCTCATCTACTACGGAGTCTGGCAAACCGGATTCATGTAAAGGATTATATGTACCAAATAAGTCATCTGAGTGACCCATGTCTGTGTCAACATTTTCATGGGGCTGCTGTTGGTCTGAGGAACTGTGAAGAGGTTGTGGATTAGATGACCCAGCATGGTATGTACCAACAGTAGACACAGTGCTCAAGGAACCTTGAGTGCTGCAAGAACCTGTTGTTGAGGTCTTGTCTGCCAGCCAAGACGTTAGATGGTGTTCGTCTTCCGGCCTCAATACTCGTTTACTTTCCTGACGGGGAAAGTTAGACAGGAGGAACGATCGATCAATCCTCGTCTGTCTGCCCGAACTGGTGGATAGTTGGCCACGACTACCAATGCCTGTACCTCGTCCCTGTCCCTTAGCAACACTTTTTTTGGGATTTGGTTTTTTGGGTGACATTTTATAATTTCTGGTGGCTTTCTGGGGGCTTGTAAAACAAGTAGCAGGTACTATTTCGTGAAAGGTACACACGAGAGGCTAAGATATTTTAAGACAGATGGAAGGTACCGTGCGAGCTGCAGGCAGGACACCGTACAGCAACGCACTGGCACAGGAAAAAATTGTTTAGTACGCAGAACCAGGCACTATTAGCTGCAGTGCTGGCTGCGTAAAATGTTACAAGTACCGTGCGAGCTGCAGGCAGGACACCGTATAGCAACGCACTGGCACAGGAAAAAATTGTTTAGTACGCAGAACCAGGCACTATTAGGCTGCGGTGCTGGCTGCGTAAAATGTTACAAGTACCGTGCGAGCTGCAGGCAGGACACCGTACAGCAACGCACTGGCACAGGAAAAAATTGTTTAGTACGCAGAACCAGGCACTGTTAGACTGCAATGCTGGCTGCGTAAATGTTACAAGTACCGTGCGAGCTGCAGGCAGGACACCGTACAGCAACGCACTGGCACAGGAAAAAATTGTTTAGTACGCAGAACCAGGCACTATTAGCTGCGGTGCTGGCTGCGTAAAATGTTACAAGTACCGTGCGAGCTGCAGGCAGGACACCGTACAGCAACGCACTGGCACAGGAAAAAATTGTTTAGTACGCAGAACCAGGCACTTTAGGTACTGTGCTGGCTGCGTAAAATGTTACAAGTACCGTGCGAGCTGCAGGCAGGACACCGTACAGCAACGCACTGGCACAGGAAAAAATTGTTTAGTACGCAGAACCAGGCACTGTTAGACTGCAATGCTGGCTGCGTAAAATGTTACAAGTACCGTGCGAGCTGCAGGCAGGACACCGTACAGCAAGCACTGGCACAGGAAAAAATTGTTTAGTACGCAGAACCAGGCACTGTTAGACTGCAATGCTGGCTGCGTAAAATGTTACAAGTACGTGCGAGCTGCAGCAGGACACCGTACAGCAACGCACTGGCACAGGAAAAAATTGTTTAGTACGCAGAACCAGGCACTGTTAGACTGCAATGCTGGCTGCGTAAAATGTTACAAGTACCGTGCGAGCTGCAGGCAGGACACCGTACAGCAAACGCACTGGCACAGGAAAAAATTGTTTAGTACGCAGAACCAGGCACTGTTAGACTGCAATGCTGGCTGCGTAAAATGTTACAAGTACCGTGCGAGCTGCAGGCAGGACACCGTACAGCAACGCACTGGCACAGGAAAAAATTGTTTAGTACGCAGAACCAGGCACTGTTAGACTGCAATGCTGGCTGCGTAAAATGTTACAAGTACCGTGCGAGCTGCAGGCAGGACACCGTACAGCAACGCACTGGCACAGGAAAAAATTGTTTAGTACGCAGAACCAGGCACTGTTAGACTGCAATGCTGGCTGCGTAAAATGTTACAAGTACCGTGCGAGCTGCAGGCAGGACACCGTACAGCAACGCACTGGCACAGGAAAAAATTGTTTAGTACGCAGAACCAGGCACTGTTAGACTGTAATGCTGGCTGTGTAAAATGTTACAAGTACCGTGCGAGCTGCAGAAGGACACCGTACAGCAACGCACTGGCACAGGAAAAAATTGTTTAGTACGCAGAACCAGCACTGTTAGACTGCAATGCTGGCTGCGTAAAATGTTACAAGTACCGTGCGAGCTGCAGGCAGGACACCGTACAGCAACGCACTGGCACAGGAAAAAATTGTTTAGTACGCAGAACCAGGCACTGTTAGACTGCAATGCTGGCTGCGTTAAATGTTACAAGTACCGTGCGAGCTGCAGGCAGGACACCGTACAGCAACGCACTGGCACAGGAAAAAATTGTTTAGTACGCAGAACCAGGCACTATTAGGCTGCGGTGCTGGCTGCGTAAAATGTTACAAGTACCGTGCGAGCTGCAGGCAGGACACCGTACAGCAACGCACTGGCACAGGAAATTTTTTGTGGAAAAATGGCACAAAAATTATTTGGTAGACTAGTGCCAAAAATAAGAAAAAGCTTAGGATTACAGCTCTGCGGAAAGCTGGGTGAACTAAGCTCTGAGGATGGTGCTGGATTCACTGTAAGGCTGCTCCTATCTCCCTTCCTTACAGTCCTGTACAGCAATCCTCCGTCCTGGTAGTTCTGAAAAGAACTTTTGGGTTATGTGTGAGGAATCTTGACTCCTACACTCCGTCCTGTTAGTTCTGAAAAGAACTTTTGGGTTATATGTGACTCCTACACTGCCTAACTGTCCTTAGATCTGCTCCAAGTCTCCCTGCACTAGGTCAGCTCTTCTCAGGAATGTGCCCAAAATGGCGGGGGCAAGCCTTATATACTGCCTTGCCTGTCATAGATGACATAGGCATCACGATGGACAGCAGCCAATCATAGTCCTGACACAACCAAAGCTGCTATGGCATTACTGACTATGATTGGCTAACATGCTTGTCCTTCTTCACAAGTTTTCTGACCTAACACGCAATGCTGACTAGTAACATAAAAGATTCTGGATTCGCGAGTCCCGAATAGAGAATACAGGACTCGGAATCGCAGACTCGCTAGGATTCGGACTCGTAGACTCGCTCAGACTCGATGCTGTTTGGGGGAGATTCAAGCTATATAGCGATGTGATAGAGCGAGTCTAGCGAGTCTAGCGAGTGAGAGAAAGTAAACTCTGACAAAACTAAGATTGCCATTTACTTGCATTGGACTCGTTACTGAGCGAGTATTCGCTAAAAGACTCGCCGATTACCGAGTCCAGCGAGTCCCTTAAGAATCGCCGAGTAACGAGTCCTAGCGAGTAGACTCGCTCATCCCTAGTGGAAGGTCCTCAAAGATGATTTCAGGGAATTAGGCTGCAAGCTTAAGGCAAGGACCTCCAAGGTAGTATTCTCTGAAATACTGCCTGTACCACGAGCCACACCAAAGAGGCAACGGGAGATTAGGGAGATAAATATGTGGCTCAGGAATTGGTGTAGGAAGGAGGGGTTTGGGTTCCTGGAGAACTGGGCCGACTTTTTTGTTGGCTACAGGTTCTATGCTAGAGACGGGCTGCACCTCAATGGGGAGGGTGCAGCTGTGCTGGGGGAGAAAATGGCTAGAAGGTTGGAGGAGTGTTTAAACTAAGGATTGGGGGGGGGGTATTCATTGTTCAGGAGGGGAAGATAGTGTAAATAGTAACCTGGGCACAAGTAATAAAATTGAGGGTGGCATGGGGGGTGGGGTTAGAACAGTCAATATAGTAGGAAGGAATAGAGATAAAGAGAGATGCATAAAGTGCATGTACACTAATGCCAGAAGCCTCATCAACAAAATGGAGGAATTAGAATTGATTTTGTTGGAAAATAAGTATGACATGGTGGGGATATCGGAGACATGGCTGGATGAGACCCATGACTGGGCTGTAGTCTGTTCAGAAATGACCGTACAAATAAGTGAGGGGAGGTGTATGTTTATACGTAAAATCATCCTTAAAATCCATCCTGCGTGATAATATAGGTGAATCTAATGGAAATGTAGAGTCTCTGTGGGTGGAGATCAGGGGAGGGGGAAAAAATAATAAATTACTGATAGGGGTTTGTTATAAGTCTCCAACAATAATGGAAGTGGAGGAGAATATCCTCATAAAGCAAATAGATGAAGCAGCGACTCAGGGAGAAGTCATTATTATGGGGGACTTCAACTACCCTGAAATACATTGGGGAACAGAAACCTGCAGTTCTAGCAAAGATAATAGGTTTTTGACAACTATGAGAGACAATTACCTTTCACAACTGGTTCAGGACCCAACAAGAAGGGGGGCACTGCTGGACCTAATATTAACCAACAGGTCAGACCGCATATCAAATATATGGGTTGGAGATCACTTAGGTAATAGTGATCATAAAATAATAAGTTTTCAAGTATCCTTTAATAAGATGTGTAGTAGAGGGGCTACAAGGACACTAAACTTCAAGAAGGCAAATTTCCAACGGTTGAGAGATGATCTTAGTGCAATAAACTGGGACGATATCCTGAGACATAAAAGTACACAAAGCAAGTGGGAGACGTTTATTAGCATCCTGAATAGGGCCTGTGCACAATATATACCCTATGGGAATAAGCATGCTAGAAATAGGAGGAAACCACTACGGCTAAATAAGGCTGTAAGGGGCACAATAAATGACAAAAAAAAAGCATTTAGGGAACTAAAGCAAGTAGGTAGTGATGAGGCATTAAATAAATACAGAAAATTAAATAGCATTTGTAAAAGGCAAATCAAGGCAGCAAAGATTGAGACAGAGAAACTCATTGCCAGAGAAAGTAAAAATAAACCCAAAATATTTTTTAACTACATAAATAGTAAGAAACTAAAAAATGATTGT
Source organism: Allobates femoralis (assembly GCA_033576535.1). Classification (NCBI taxonomy): domain Eukaryota; kingdom Metazoa; phylum Chordata; class Amphibia; order Anura; family Aromobatidae; genus Allobates; species Allobates femoralis. The sequence goes on from JARQOC010000007.1 coordinate 1,686,438, forward strand.
GTTGGCCCCTTTAAAAATAATCTGGGTAAAATGGTGGATGAGGATGAGGTAAAAGCCAATATGCTAAATGACTTTTTTTCAACAGTATTTACACAAGAAAATCCCATGACAGACAATATGATCAGTGATAACAAAAACTCTCAATTAAATGTCACCTGCTTAACCCAACAGGAAGTACGGCATCGTTTAAAAATCACTAAAATTGACAAATCCCCGGGCCCGGATGGGATACACCCCAGAGTGATGCAGGAATTAAGTACTATCATAGATAGACCATTATTTTTAATCTTTAAAGATTCCATAATAACAGGGTCTGTACCACAGGACTGGCGTATAGCAAATGTGGTGCCAATATTCAAAAAGGGAACAAAAACTGAACTTGGAAATTATAGGCCAGTAAGCTTAACCTCTACTGTGGGTAAAATCCTAGAGGGTTTTGTAAGAGATGCTATACTGGAGTATCTGAAGAAAAATAACCTCATGACTCAATATCAACATGGTTTTACGAGGGACCGTTCCTATCAAACTAATCTGATAAGCTTCTATGAAGAAGTAAGTTCTGGACTGGACCAAAGAAATGCAGTGGATGTGGTGTATATGGACTTTTCAAAAGCTTTTGATACGGTGTCACACAAAAGGTTGATACATAAAATGAGAGCAATGGGGATAGGGGAAAATATGTGTAAGTGGGTTAAAAACTGGCTTAGCGATAGGAAACAAAGGGTGGTGTGACGACCATCCGCTGTGAGGCTGAGCTGCTAGTAAGGCAGCACCCCGAGAAACCCCGAGACCGTTAACCCCTATACAGGGATCTGGAATTACAGCGGAGCCCAGGGGGTAGCTGCCATATGAGCAACAGAGCAGGAAGGTCGCCAGGGGAAAAAATCAAGACCCGAAAAACGAAGTCAGAAGTCCGAGTCAAAACCGAGAGGGCAGCGAAGGTACAAAATCATCAGGCAGTAGCAGAGTCGAAAATCCAGGCAAGGGTCAAGGGCAAAACCAAGAGGGCAGCTGAGGTACAAAATCTACAGGAAGAAGCAAAGTCAGAAATCCAGGCCAAGGTCAGAGACAAAACTACACACACACTATATCACTGGGAAACCAAAACTATATCTGGCGGCCTGCAAGACAGGCTCCAATGGATTTGAAGGGCGCGCTTACCTCCCATAGGCTGGAGCTCACAGCCTGATGATCTCATCTGGACCGCCCCTAGAACCAGGCCAGATGGTAATGCACGACTGGCTCCACCCACCCCATTTCTGACAGAAGAACGAAGGCTGCGCCTGACAGACACCTCTGCAGGGCCCGCTCCTCTGCGACCAACACCACCCAAAGGAGAAACACGTCGGCGCTCAGCGACAGAGGCAAACGTCGCAGGAGCAGGTCCATATGAGGACAAGGCCCTCCTATCACCGGCGCCATCCGCCGAAGGGAATCCGGCTCCTCCCAGCGACTGAGGCAGGAACACCAGCCACCGAGTCCAATGGCGATGTGACAGATGGTCATTAATGGAACACACTCAGAATGGGTCACAGTTAACAGTGGGGTACCACAGAGGTCAGTGTTGGGCCCGCTTCTTTTTAATATATTTATTAATGACCTTGTAGGGGGCATACAGAGTAGAATCTCAATATTTGCAAATGACACTAAACTCTGCAGGGTAATCAATACAGAGGAGGACAATTTTATATTACAGGAGGATTTATGTAAACTAGAAGCTTGGGCTGATAAATGGCAAATGAGCTTTAATGGGGATAAATGTAAGGTCATGCACTTGGGCAGAGGAAACAAAAGGTATAATTATGTCCTTAATTGTAAAACACTGGGCAAAACTGTCACTGGAAAAGCGAAGCAACCCAGAGGGGTCAGCACAGCATAGAGGACTCAAGTTGCCTAGCCAAGTGGTACCAGCAGCATACAGAGAGACGTGAGGAATCCCAGCAGCTCAGCTAATAGCAGCAGCCAGGACACACACACAGAGTGCAGCATAAGGACGCTGACGACCCGGACAGGGTTGGGAGAGAGCTTAGCCCCATTACAGACTCCGTGGACTATAGCTTGCAACAATATCTGCTGAAAGCTTTGGAAAACAGCTTTGGAGTCTGTGTATTGATTGCGACCTTTGCTCCAGATTCAGCACAGAGAGACTCCCCACCGATCCAGCCTGTCGGCTCTGCAGCATCGGGAGAAGAAGGGAAGTGCACCAGTGTCGACCAAACGTGAGTGTGTGTCCTCCAACTCTTCTCCACCATCTATAACCCCAATAGACTTTAAACCCTTACTTCCCCGGGGGATACAGTTCCCCCCACTGGAACTATACCATCCCCGCTGCCATTCCATCACCCCCGGAGGTTCTGCAGCAGCGGCGGCCCCCATTACTGGCCGCACCAAGTGGGTGGCGTCACCCGTGACAATCCCCTTGTAAATAATCCCCCCTTTTATTGTGAGGGCCCAGGGACACGGTCCGGACCAAGCCACCCGTGACATCCCCAGCACCGTCCGGTCCGGCACCGAGTACCCTAGTCCCGCCCGGGGCTCCACACATGACATAGGCATCACGATGGACAGAAGCCAATCATAGTCCTGCCACAACCAACATGGCTGTGGCATTACTGAATATGATTGGCTAACATGCTTGTCCATCTTCACAAGTTTTCTGACCTAACACGCTAGGCTGTCTCGGAAGCTTTGTCGGAACATAACAGATTCTGTATTCGCGAGAATACAGAATACAGGACTCGGATTCATAGACTCGCTCAGAATCGCTAAGACTCGCTCAGACTCGCTCAGACTCGCTGCTGACAGCGGGTATCCGTGAAGCGGTGCGATTCTTTAAACGATTTGGGGAGATTCAAGCTACATAGCGATGTGATATAGCGAGTCTAGCGAGTGAGAAAAAGTAAACTCTGACAAAACTAGGATTGCCATTGACTTGCATTGGACTCGTTACTGTGCGAGTAATCGCTGGGAAACTCGCAGAGTACCGAGTCCTGCGAGTCCCTTACTACTCGCCGAGTAACGACTCCTAGCGAGTAGACTCGCCCATCCCTAGTCCCAAGCTCAGACTGGGTCCCGGCTTCCAGAATATTAACCCAGTATGTCGACAGCGAGAAGTACTACCCCTGCCCATAAGCACTTGTTCACGTGTCTGTGGTTTGGTGGACTTCTGCGGAAACTACGTTGTTAAGGGCACGTGTAATGTTTTGTGACACGTGCTTATGTAATGCGGTGACAACACACCGGGAGAAATAGTGGCGGCTGGGGACCGAGTAACGTGGGACGGCCGCCGCTATCAGGTCGCGGAATGCTTCCATCTCCACCATCCTAAAAGGCAACATTTCCAGCGCAAGCAGCCACGAAATATACAGATTTAGAAGTGTGGCATGTGCGGCGTTGGCAGCTTATTTGCGGATGCGTTCCAAAGATTGGTGTATGGATAACTGAATGCTGCGCTAGGACAAGGACGTGGTTGATTATAGTGGTATTTCTGCTTGTGCAACTACAGGTGCAGGACAGCAGGCATCTTCGCATGCAGTATGGACAGGGGATTGTTTTGCACGCACAACAGAGGAAGATGCAGTGGTGTCACCCACAGACACTGCTCCTGGACTCTGTTGTACATCCCACAAAGTCGGGTGCTTTGCTGACATGTGCCTGATCATGCTGGTGGTGGTCAGGCTGCTAGTTTTGCTACCCTTGCTGATGCTGGCATGGCAGGTGTTGCAAATGGTCTTTTTGGAATTATCCGCAGACACCTTAAAAAACAGCCAGACTCGGGAAGATCTAACAGTTGTACTGGCAACTTCATTTGTGTTGTTGTTCCGGGGAACGGTTGCCTGATTTCTGCCTGAGGACACCACCCTGATCCTTCCGGCCTGTTGTGATGCTACGCCTCCCTTCCCCTGTGCACTGCTGTCCTCTCTCTGCATGTCCTCCTGCCAGGTAGGGTCAGTTACTGGATCATCCACCACGTCGTCTTCCACTTCCTCACCCTAGTCCTCCTCCTGACTTTCTGGCAATTGTGTCTCATCATCGTCCACCTTTTGTTGAGACACGTTCCCACCGTTGCCTTCATGAGACCGTGCTGCTCAAATATTTGTGCATCGGTACATACGATCTCCTCATGACCCACTTCAAGTGGAGCTGGTGAGAGGCCAGAATCTAAGAATGAATAAGTGAACAGCTCTTCAGAGTGTCCAAGTGTGGGATCAGTAATGGCTGGGGCCGGGCAGTCGGCATGGTGGGAGGAAGAAGGATCAGGGTGTGGAATGTGCGGTCCAGTCTCACGGCTACTGACACTTGACCATGTGGAAGACAGGGTGCTTGTAGTGGTGCCAAACTGACTGGAAGCATTATCCACTATCCAACTAACAGCCTGTTTACACTGGTCTTGGTTTAATAGTGGTGTACTGCTGCGGTCCTCTAAAAATTGGGTCAGGAAGGTCGAGCGAGATAATGTGAGCGTTTGTCGTGGCGCAATTGCAGCTTGCACATGGCCTCAGACACCGCATGCACCACCATCACATCTAGTTCCTTGTCCCTTGCCACCGGCCTTGCTCATTTTCAATGGTGTGCTGACTGTATACAGCTAAATGAAGGCATCCAAAAGATGGTTTTTAGCTGGACACTGAGATGACAGATTAGAGATTAAATGACAGCAGGTATACCGGTCAGTCAGTCACAAACACTGAGATGGGTATACTGAGTGTTTTGGCGTATACAAATTGGAGCTACAACCCCCTCCTGCCCCAAATAATGGTAAATGAAGGCAGACAGGCTGACTCTGATCAAGATGAACAAGGGTTGGATTGGGCCTGACTTCACCACACCACCACCTAATGATAGCGGAATTTAAATTTTGTGCCAGTAAATTGCCATGCACTTCCGCACACCCACACATGGGTACACACTTCATGACTTTGGCTACTTGCTGTACTGCTCCTCCTTTTCCTCATCCGCCACCATCATATGATCAGTGCGACCGTGGTTCATGATGCCACGAAAACATACATTTTTTTACATCATATTTGTGATGATGATGATGACCCTAACCGTTCAAACGTTAGGCAGTAGTTTCATGTATACCCCCCCAGGGGTAAATGTTTTGGTCCATGCTTACATATTGGGCATTACAAGTACAGGAGACCCACTGTTTTGTAATGGGAACAATATTTAGAGGCTCTCCTCCATGTTTCTTTCCAGGGGCATTGAAGTGCCTCACAATTTTTGGCAGCCCTGCCTATGGCAATACTACAAAAGACCCACTTCCTTATAATGGGCACATTATTTAAAGAGGCCCTCATGCACGTCTCTCTCCAGGGGCATCAGAGAGCCTCCCAACTTTTGGCAGCCCTGCCTAGGACAATACTACAAATGACTCACTTCCTTAAAATGGGCACAATATTAAAAGAGGCCTTCATGCACGACTCTATCCAGGAGCATCAGAGTGCCACACAATTTTTGGCTGCCCTACCTAGGGCAATCCTACAAAAGACCCACTTCCTTATAATGGGGACAATATTAAAAGAGGCTCTCATGCACGCCTCTATCCAGGGGCATCAGAGTGCCTCCCAACTTTTTGACTTCTCTTCCTAGGGCAATCCTACAAAAGATCCACTTCCTTATAATTGGCACAATATTAAAAGAGGCCCTCATGCACGCCTTCATCCAGGGGCATCAGAGTGCCTCCCAACTTTTGGCAGCCCTGCCTAGGGCAATACTACGAAAGACCCACTTCTTTATAATGGGTACAATATTAAAAGAGGCCCTCATGCACGCCTCTATCCAGGGGCATCAGAGTGCCTCCCAAGTTTTGGCTTCCCTGCCTAGGACAATACTACAAAAGACCCACTTCCTTACAATGGGCACATTATTTAAAGAGGCCCTCATGCATTCCTCTATCCAGGGGCATCAGAGTGCCGCACAGTTTTTGGCTTCCCTGCCTAGGGCAATTCTACAAAAGACCCATTTCCTTATAATGGGCACATCATTTAAAGAGGCCCTCATGCATGTCTCTTTCCAGGGGCATTGGGGTGCCTCCCAACTTTTGGCAGCCCTGCCTAGGGCAATACTACAAATGACCCACTTCCTTATAATGGGCACATTATTTAAAGAGGCGTTCATGTACGTCTTTTCAAAGGGACATGGTAGTGCCACACAGTTTTTGGCTTCCCTGCCTAGGGCAATCCTACAAAAGACCCACTTACTTATAATGGGCACATTATTTAAAGAGGCCTTCATGTACGTCTCTTCCCAGGGGCATGGGAGTACCACACAATTTTTGGCTGCCCTGCCTAGGGCAATACTACAAAAGACAAACCTCCTTAGAATGGGCACATTATTTAAAGAGGCCTTCATTTACATCTCTTCCTAGGGACATGGGAGTGCCACACAATTTAAAAAAAAAAAATCTTTCATATAATCCTAAAAACTAATATACACCACAACTCTGTCTCACAAGTGGATATGAACCCTTAATATTTTTTCCATGAAAATCCATTTTGGTTTCATTTTGCAACGTTTTCTTGACAGTCTGTAAAAGTGGCGTAATAGTCTGACAACATTGTTCACAGCAGTGACCTTGGGGTCTGAAATGCTTACAGGGGTCTTCCCCATGCTGTTGCCATGTCATTTGAGCACTGTTCTGATACTTTTGTGACATTTTTAGGGTTTTTCCATGCTGCCGGGGGTCATGCCAGAAAAATACTCGGGTCTCCCATAGGGTAACATTGGACTCGGTGCTCGGGCCGAGTACACGAGTATCTTGGGATGCTCGGCCCGAGCTTCGAGCACCCGAGCATTTTAATACTCGCTCATCTCTAAAGTGCCTCAATCAAGAACTAGTGGTTCACAATTTATGGCAGCACAATACGTAAAAAGAAATTGGAGAGGTGGAAATCAAAATGAATCAAAACCAAATGAATTTTTGCACTCAAACACTAGCCCCAAATTAGGCTAAATCAGGATGCAGAATTTTTTTAATTCAAATAAAACCGACCTTATCCAAAAACTAGGGAGAAAAATCTCATTTTTAAGACAAATATAGAATAACATATAAGATTGCTACAAAAAACATTGTGAATAAAAATGAAAACAAATCTTAAAAAGTAAACCTAAACTATATATCACATACAGGAGTACAGATCCCTTCACACAGCTTGATAGGACCATTAAATCCAACACATAAAGGTGGATATGAATCATGAAGTAACAAACAAGTAAGAAAAAATCCCAAACACCTCTAAATTCAACAATACAGAACAATTGAACAAAATATAGCACGAAACAATGTCAAGTACACAGGAGGCTCTGTTACAACATCGGATCAAACCCGTGGATAATACACCGAGGATCATCATGGACTACCATAACCAATGGAATAAGGTCAGTAATATTCTACAAAGTCATTGGGATATTTTCTCCATGGATCCTAAGATACGTTTGGATATTGGAAATAGACCAAAGATTACAGCAAGACGAGCCCCGACTTTGAGAGATACATTGGTACGAAGCCACTTTAGGAGACCCACTCAGAGTTTAGGACGTGGAATGAGATTAAAAGGATCTTTTCCGTGTGGTTCTTGCAGTGTATGCCCTCTCATGAACCCGACTAGGGATAGTTTTTTGAATCCGGGGGACAATAAAAGACATCGATTGAAACATTACATCAATTGCAAAACAAGATTCGTTGTTTATGCAATTATTTGTCCATGCAATAAACTATATGTTGGGATGACTGGGCAGGAACTGCGAAAACGCATACAGAAACATATATCAACTATTCAGTTGGCTGCGGACCACTTTGAGAAGGGCATCACTTTGACTTCTGTGGCTTCCCACTATTTGACTAAACATCAGGGTTGACTTTCGGGGACTAGAGTGGTCGGGTTGGAGAGACTCACAGACAACGTCAGGGGAGGGGACAGGAAGAAACCTCTCTTGAGACTGGAGTCGAGGTGGATTTACCACCTCAATTCGACTTCTCCCTCGGGAATCAATGAGGAACTCCTTTTCTCCGGTTTCTTGGGGGTATAATAACAAGGTTGTTCACCCTTGTGGTTACCCCTTATATGTTGTTAGATTCATCAAAACAACAAATATCTCCTTTCTCCCCATTATCTTTCCAACACTCCCCTTATTACTTCTCTATTTTTAGACCTCGGATTGGAAAATCATCGTCTCTGCACATAGACCCATGGATGGACTTAATGAATGGGATTTTGCCATCTCAGCACTTCTCGCTCTTGTGATGTATAATACTCTCCTGAAACTTAAGAATATTCATCCAATATGAGACCACATCTGATTGGACTGGGGATTGGAACCATTGTATTTTCTCTGTAGGCTTATTTGTAATTTTAGCCTCTAAGTCTGTATATGTACTCGGGTACTGTTCCTACATAAATTGGTAGGTGGCGTACTCGACATTTCTAGTGTCAAGATTTAAACAACCATGCTCGTCAAAATTGTTTCACCATGTTGAATGAAAGGTTTTCATTCAACATACACCTTTTCAGAACATAGAGGATGTGGCTCCTCCGCCTCTCATCACCTTATCTACGGACATGTATGTGTTCCATGTTCGAGAACCGGGCATACATGCGGGGTATGCCTTGTCTTGCAGATGATACATATCCTAAATATGTTGTATTCTTTTGGTTATGATTATTCATGAAAGGTTTTATTCACAAACACTTTAAACCTATACTTGTGGTATTTAAACAACTACAAATCTATCAGTAGGGGTGCTTGTTAGGGAGGTGAATTTTGGGTTATACCAGTTGACGTATCATGGGGACTTCATTGTCCTTATGGTACGCCGGTCAGAATTGACCCATCATGGATTAAGTAAATAAGACCTTTTTCTAATAAAAGTTTTTAAAATATCAATACATAAACCCTGATAGATAGCCCCAAAGGGGAAAAGGGGAATAGAAGGCTGCTTTTTTGCCCTTTTTGGGGTGATAAACCATGCCTGCACCACAGGTCATCCATATTCAAATTGATAATATGATATATAATTATACGGTTCCTTTGTTTGTGACCTTTGTTAGAATCATACACATATGACCAAAAACATATTTATGGATTCTTTCTTACTTGTCTGTTATGGCCTCTACATTTATACTAAATATGCTGGGCTTTACTGACAGTACACACTATATGTGTGACTGATTACCACAATACAATTAGAATTTTTGGAAAAATGAGGTTTTTTCTATCTGTGCCTCCACTATGTGGTATTTGCATGATATTTTTTGTGATTTCTTTCAGTTTCTTTTAACCACTTCGCCGCCAGATTATTGCATTTACATTGCTTGGAATCTCACACATGTCTCTGAGAACTCCCGGAACGTCACTTCCGGTTTTTCCTGGGGAGCCATGGTTACACACAACGCGGCCGGTACAGCCGGTTGATTGGCATTGATATTTAAGGGTGGAACGGCAGATGTTAGCCACGCCTCCCTGACGAAGCCGCTTCACAGCGGCGATACGCGTGGGATCCGGGCTCCCTGCCTCTCACATACTACGGTCCCGGACGGTGGACCTCCCCACACCGCTCTGGCTACACACCGGTGGCTAGAGGATTATCACAGATTGCAGGCGCACAGACTTTGGAAAGACGGTTCACTGGTGAGACATAGCTTTATCTCTTGGCTCCACTTTCGTGAGATCTTATATACCAGTTCATTGTGCCGGTCTCTTCCGGGTGTTTTAATACACCCAGCTGTGTGCTTCTTGTGTGATCCACACATTAAATAGTGTGGTTGTTGTTCCATTGTTCAAGGGACACTTTACCAGTCTGTTATGTATTGCATTTCTTGTAGATCTCTCTGGATACAACCTGTGGTTAGTTCCTGATTTATATGGGAATCATTATGTAACAACCACATATGTATATATACTTCTTTGCATTATTCATTCATGTGCATCTTTGCATGCACTTATAGGAGACTGGTTTTGTGATACACAATTGATAATTACAGGGGTCTCATTTCCTTGTGGACTGTGGTCCGTATATGTTTTTTAACTGTTTTTAAATGTTTGTTGTTCCGTCCTAAATAAAAAGCTTTATTGATTTCTATACTCCTTTTTGTGGTGGTGTGCTGCTATTTGTATTTGTCAATTCTTTTTCTGTGATTAATGGTTTCCTTGTTGACAAAGCAGCACCCCCGACCCTTACTGGGACAGTATACATTTAGTAGTGCACCTTACTTTTTGTTTAGGACTAGTGATGAGCGAGCATGCTCGCCACTACTCGGTACTCGCACGAGTATCACTGTAATCTCGCGATACTCGTGCTGTGCTCGTGGTCGTCATCTCTGCATGTTGGCGCTCTTTTGAGAGCCAGCCCACGTGCAGGGATTGGCTGGCAGACCACTGCAATACCACAGCCCTGTTAGTTGTGGCATAGCAGTGATTGGCCGCCCTGCACAGCGTGACCTAGCCTTTATAACTCCCGGCGCGCTGTGCTCGGCACACAGCCATCCAGACAGTGAGTGTAGGGAGAGTGTCTGCTGCTGCTTAGGGACAGATTTGCGGCCCTCATAGGTAGATCCGGAGCAGGGCTGCAAACTGCTGCTGCTGACCACAACAGTCCTTCTCAGGACTAATCTAGGAGGATATAGGCAGGGTGATCCAGATCGGAGTCCAAGCTTTCCAGTGACCAGAACAGTCCTTCTCAGGACTAATCTAGGAGGATATAGGCAGGGTGATACAGATTGGAATCCAAGCTTTTCTGTGACCATTAGAGTCACCACACTCTTGTACTTACTACCTTAATACAGGATAGGGACTAAAATCCTCTCCTGACACCATTACAGTCACCAGACAGGTGTACGTACTACCTTAATACAGGTTAGCGACTAAAATCCTCTCCTGACACCATTACAGTCACCAGACAGGTGTACGTACTACCTTAATACAGGTTAGGGACTAAAATCCTCTCCTGACACCATTACAGTCACCAGACAGGTGTACGTACTACCTTAATACAGGTTAGGGACTAAAATCCTCTCCTGACACCATTAAAGTCACCAGACAGGTGTACGTACTACCTTAATACAGGTTAGGGACTAAAATCCTCTCCTGACACCATTACAGTCACCAGACAGGTGTACGTACGACCTTAATACAGGTTAGGGACTAAAATCCTCTCGTGAAACCATTACAGTCACCAGACAGGTGTACGTACTACCTTAATACAGGTAGGGACTAAAATCCTCTCCTGAAACCATTAAAGTCACCAGACAGGTGTACGTACTACCTTAATACAGGTTAGGGACTAAAATCCTCTCCTGAAACCATTAAAGTCACCAGACAGGTGTACGTACTACCTTGATACAGGTTAGGGACTAAAATCCTAACCTCTTGTGATCTCAACAGTCACCACACTGGTGTACGTCATACCTTGATACAGGTTAGGGAACTAAAATCCTAACCTCTTGTGATCTCAACAGTCACCAGACTGGTGTACGTCATACCTTGATACAGGTTGGGGAACTAAAATCCTAACCTCTTGTGATCTCAACAGTCACCAGACTGGTGTACGTCATACCTTGATACAGGTTAGGGAACTAAAATCCTAACCTCTTGTGATCTCAACAGTCACCACACTGGTGTACGTCATACCTTGATACAGGTTAGGGAACTAAAATCCTAATCTCTTGTGATCTGAACAGTCACCAGACTGGTGTACGTCATACCTTGATACAGGTTAGGGAACTAAAATCCTAATCTCTTGTGATCTCAACAGTCACCAGACTGGTGTACGTCATACCTTGATACAGGTTAGGGAACTAAAATTCTCTCCTGAAACCATTAAAGTCACCAGACAGGTGTACGTACTACCTTAATACAGGTTAGGGACTAAAATCCTCTCCTGACACCATTAAAGTCACCAGACAGGTGTACGTACTACCTTAATACAGGTTAGGGACTAAAATCCTCTCGTGAAACCATTACAGTCACCAGACAGGTGTACGTACTACCTTAATACAGGTTAGGGAACTAAAATCCTAACCTCTTGTGATCTCAACAGTCACCACACTGGTGTACGTCATACCTTGATACAGGTTAGGGAACTAAAATCCTAATCTCTTGTGATCTCAACAGTCACCAGACTGGTGTACGTCATACCTTGATACAGGTTAGGGAACTAAAATCCTAACCTCTTGTGATCTCAACAGTCACCACACTGGTTTACGTCATACCTTGATACAGGTTAGGGAACTAAAATCCTAATCTCTTGTGATCTCAACAGTCACCAGACTGGTGTACATCATACCTTGATACAGGTTAGGGAACTAAAATCCTAACCTCTTGTGATCTCAACAGTCACCACACTGGTGTACGTCATACCTTGATACAGGTTAGGGAACTAAAATCCTAATCTCTTGTGATCTCAACAGTCACCAGACTGGTGTACGTCATACCTTGATACAGGTTAGGGAACTAAAATCCTAACCTCTTGTGAGCTCAACAGTCACCACACTGGTGTACGTCATACCTTGATACAGGTTAGGGAACTAAAATCCTAATCTCTTGTGATCTCAACAGTCACCAGACTGGTGTACGTCATACCTTGATACAGGTTAGGGAACTAAAATCCTCTCCTGACACCATTACAGTCACCAGACTGGTGTACGTCATACCTTGATACAGGTTAGGGAACTAAATCCTAATCTTTTGTGATCTGAACAGTCACCAGACTGGTGTACGTCATACCTTGATACAGGTTAGGGACTAAAATCCTCTCCTGAAACCATTACAGTCACCAGACTGGTGTACGTCATAAATTGATACAGGTTAGGGACTAAAATCCTCTCCTGAAACCATTACAGTCACCAGACTGGTGTACGTCATAAATTGATACAGGTTAGGGACTAAAATCCTCTCCTGAAACCATTACAGTCACCAGACTGGTGTACGTCATAAATTGATACAGGTTAGGGACTAAAATCCTCTCCTGAAACCATTACAGTCACCAAACTGGTGTAATTACTACCTTGATACAGGTTAGGGACTAAAATCCTAATCTCCTGTCAACATTACAGTCACCAGACTGTTGTCGCTGTATACAAGCAAAATGCGCAAGGGCATTGGCAAGGAAGAATGAAGTGAACGTGATGGTGGTGCAGGCAGAGGCCGAGGTCATGTGCAAGCACTAATTTCGCAACAACAAAGGGGCACATCTACTCGCTCACAACGTCCTGTCCCAAATTCTTGGGACCCGCTCCAGTACACCGCTCTTGAACCAACACCTGTGTCAACAGGTTGTTACTTGGATTGCGGATAATGTTTCAAGTCAGATTGGCACCTCCACCAACACCCTGTCTTCCACACAGTCAAGCGTCAGTAGCCGTGATACTGCACCGCACATTTCCCAACCTGATCCCCCTTCCTACCACCAGGCCGAGTACACGTCCACGGACATTACTGATCCCACACTTGGACACTCGGAAGTCCAGAAGTGTGTACCCATGGGTGAGTGGAGGTACATGGCAAATTCCCATAACAAAATTTAAATTAATTTGTCATTTGTTGGTGGTGTGGTGAAGTCTGGCCCAATCCAACCCTTGTTCATCTTGATCAGAGTCAGCCTATCAGCATTTTCAGTTGACAGCCGGGTGCGTTTATCAGTAATGATTACACCTGCGGCACTGAAAACACGCTCGGACAAAACGCTAGCGGCAGGGCAGGCCAGGACTTCCAAGGCGTAGAGAGCCAATTCATGCCACGTGTCCAGCTTGGAGACCCAATAATTGTAAGGCACAGAGGAATCTCGCAGTACAGTTGTTCGATCTGCAAGGTACTCCTTCAGCATCTTGCCAAACTTAGCATTTCTTGTGGCACTACCCCGCACCTCAGGGGCTGTGGTACGTGAGTGGCTGAGAAAACTGTCCCACATCGTAAAGACTGTTCCACTACCTCTGGCGGATTGGACTTGTGCCCCTCTCGGCCGTACGCCTTGGTTCTCCACTGATTCCTGACCTATGCCGCTAGCGTTTTGTGAGGGGAATGATTTGCCTACTTCCTTGACTATGGCCTTCTGGAACTGCTGCATTTTGGCTGACATCTCCTACTCAGGAATGAGAGACATAAAGTTCTCCTTGTAGCGTGGGTCTAAGAGTGTTGCCAACCAGTACTGATTGTCGGCCAAGATGTTCTGAACGCGAGGGTCACGAGCCAGGCAGCTTACCATAAAGTCAGCCATGTGCGCCAGACTCTTAACAGCCATCACTTCTGTATCCAGACCAACACGATGACTGAACATGCTGTCCTCCTCCTCCTCCTCCTCATCTCCTCTGTCCTCTGGCCAGCCACGCTGAATCGAGGGTATGACTGGTGTGCATGTCATATCCTCAATTTGGCCAGAGAGTTGCTCCATGTCTTCATCCTCCTCCTCCTCGTCATAGTCCTCCACTGCACGTTGTGATGAGATGAGGCTGGGCTGTTGTGTTTTCACCCACACCCACTACTGTTTCTTGCTCCAAGTCATCGCGCTCGGCCTGCAATGCATCCTCTTTGTTTTTCAGCAGAGACCGTTTTAGAAGGCAAAGTAGTGGTATGGTGATGCTAATAATGGCGTCATCGCCGCTCACCATCTTGGTGGAGTCCTCAAAGTTTTGGAGGACGGTACATAGGTCGGACATCCATCTCCACTCCTCAGGTGTTATGTCTGGAGTTTGACCCATTTCCCGACGGCTTAGGTGATGCAGGTAGTCCACAACTGCCCTCTTCTGCTCACATATCCTGACCAACATGTGCAGAGTTGAATTCCAACGTGTGGGGACATCACACACCAGTCTGTGGGCCGGAAGACGCAAACGGCGCTGAAAGCCGGCAAGGCCGGCTGAAGCAGCAGGTGACTTGCGAAAATGTGCAGACAGACGGCGAACTTTTACCAGCAGTTCAGAAAGCTCTGGGTATGACTTTAGAAACCTCTGAACCACCAGGTTGAGCACATGGCCCACGCATGGAACATGCGTCAGCTGGCCTCGCCTCAAAGCTGCCACCAGGTTCCGGCCATTGTCACACATGACCTTTCCTGGCTTTATGTTCAGAGGTGTGAGCCAGTGATCTGCCTGCTGTTTCAGAGCTGTCCACACCTCTTCTGCATTGTGAGGTTTGTCACCTATGCAGACTAGCTTCAGCACAGCCTGTTGCCGCTTCGCAGAGGCAGTGCTGCAGTGCTTCCAGCTTGGGACTGGTGTGGAGGGTACAGTGGATGAGGATGCGCAGGAGGAGGAGGAGGAGGCTGAAGAGCATGACATTCCGGAGCTGTAGAGTGTCGGAGAAACCCTGACAGAGGTAGGGCCTGCTATCCTTGGTGTGGGAAGGACTGTGTTCCGTCCCTCGCTCAGACTTTGTCCCAGCCTCCACAATATTAACCCAGTGTTTTGTCAAGGAGATGTAGCGGCCTTGCCCACAAGCACTTGTCCACGTGTCTGTGGTTACATGGACTTTGGCTAAAACAGCGTTGTTCAGGGCACGTGTGATGCTGTTGGACACGTGGTTATGCAATGCGTGGACGGCACATCTGGAGAAATATTGTCGGCTGGGGACCGAGTAACGTGGGACAGCAGCCGCCATCAGGTCGCGGAATGCTTCCATCTCCACCAGCCGTAAAGGCAACATTTCTAGCGCTAAGAGTCGCGAAATGTGAGAATTCAGGACTGTGGCATGTGGAGCGTTGGCAGCGTATTTGCGCCTGCGTTCAAAGGTTTGATGAATGGATAATTGAACGCTGCGCTGGGACAAGGACGTGCTTGATGGTGGTGTTATTTGTGCGTGGGCAACTTCAGGTGCAGGGCCGGAGGCTTATTCGCGGCCAGCATGTACAGGGGATTGGTTCGCACGCACAACATGCGAAGACGTAGCAGTAACATCAGCAAGCACCGCTCCTCGACTCTGTTGTACTTCCCACAAAGTCGCTGTAAGGTTTTCAGGCTTTTTTGCTATATCTGTTGTTATGTTTGCATTTAGTGTATTTTGTCGGCCATCTTGTTTCCTGTCCTGTGCATTGACTTTTGCCCTCAAACAATATGGAGTCCTCAGCTTTGATGTCCCTGCCCTGTTTCTTGCCAATTGCCCTTTTAATCAGTTTCAGACGATTTACCTGTGCTCCTGAATCAGGTCTGCAATCTGTCTGTGACTTGCTCTCTGAAGCCTGGATTCACTCTGCCTGGAATCATTTATGGACACAGAATCCTCCTGTTTGCCAGCAACATCTGACAGGGAAGTAATATACTCTGAATGCTTTCCTTGAGACTTGTACTATGCTTTAATGCTCTGATGTCCTTGGTTGTTTGCATTGCACTCTGCAACTTACATTTACGTTATCCTGTTGATGCACTAAGTTGTATGAAGCAATACAAGAGCTGCTTAAGAAGCGTATGTCTCATGTGTCTCATTATACCCATGCATTAGACTCTATATAGACTGTATCATATATGACAGTCGGGTGCTTGGCTGACATGTGCCTGATCATGCTGGTGGTGGTCAGGCTGCTAGTGTTCGTACCCCTGTTGATGCTGGCATGGCAGGTGTTGCAAATGGCCTTTTTAGAGTCATCTGGAGCCAACTTAAAATACTGCCAGACTCGGGAAGACC
Organism: Allobates femoralis; assembly: GCA_033576535.1. Taxonomy (NCBI): domain Eukaryota; kingdom Metazoa; phylum Chordata; class Amphibia; order Anura; family Aromobatidae; genus Allobates; species Allobates femoralis. The sequence continues at coordinate 1,703,052 of JARQOC010000007.1, forward strand.
TAACATTTGCACAGGCACCTTGTGTCGTGTTGTTGTTCCGGTGAACGGTTCCCTGCCTTCTGCCTGCGGACCCGACCCTGCTTCGTACTGCCTGTTGGGATGCTACGCCTCCCTCCCCCTGTGCACTGCTGTCCTCGCTCTGCATATCCTCCTGCCAGGTTGGGTCAGCTACTGGATCATCCACTACGTCGTCTTCCTCTTCCTTGGATAATCGCTGGACTGCTCCTCCTTCTCCTCCTGTGCCACCATGATGACCGTTACAATACTTAGGCTGTCGTTTCAGGTATACCCCCAGTGGTAAATTTTTACGCCCATTCTTTTTGAATGGGCATTACAACGACAGGATACCCGCTCCTTTTCAATGGGAAAAATGTTTTGAGGCCCTCCTGCACGTCTCTATCCAGGGACAATGTGGAGCCTTCCAATTTTTGGCTGCCCTGGCCAAAGGGCTATACTACAATACACCCACTTGAGGGTTACAGGCCCTACTACATGTATGTATGCATGGGTCATTGTTGAACCTGCCAATTTGTGGCTGCCCTGACCAAAGGGCTATACTACAATACACCCACTTGAGGGTTACAGGCCCTACTACATGTCTGTATGCATGGGTCATTGTTGAACCTCCCAATTTTTGGCTGCCCTGACCAAAGGGCTATACTACAATACACCCACTTGAGGGTTACAGGCCCTACTACATGTCTGTATGCATGGTTCATTGTTGAACCTCCCAATTTGTGGCTGCCCTGACCAAAGGGCTATAATACAATACACCCACTTGAGGGTTACAGGCCCTACTACATGTCTGTATGCATGGGTGATTGTTGAACCTCTCAATTTTTGGCTGCCCTGACCAAAGGGCTATACTACAATACATAGTAACATAGTTTTTAAGGTTGAAGGAAGACTTTAAGTCCATCTAGTTCAACCCATAGCCTAACATGTTGATCCAGAGGAAGGCAAAAAAAAACCCCATGTGGCAACACTAATCTCCACATTGGGGGAAAAAATTCCTTCCTGACTCCAGATACGGCAATCAGACTAATTCCCTGGATCAACGCCCTATCAAAGAATCTAGTATATATAACTGGTAATATTATAGTTTTCAAGAAAGGCATCCAGGCCCTTCTTAAATGTTAGTAGTGACTCACTCATTACAACATCATGTGGCAGAGAGTTCCATAGTCTCACTGCTCTTACAGTAAAGAATCCACGTCTGTGATTATGATTAAACCTTCTTCCCTCCAGACGTAGAGGATGCCCCCTTGTCCCAGTCTCAGGCCTAAGAGTAAAGAGATCATTAGAAAGGTCTCTGTACTGCCCCCTCATATATTTATACATTATTATAAGATCACCCCTAAGCCTTCGTTTTTCCAAGCTAAATAACCCCAAGTTTAATAACCTGTCTTGGTATTGCAGACCCCTTAGTCCTCTAATAACTTTTGTCGCTCTTCTCTGGACCCGCTCTAGTTCAGCTATGTCTTTCTTATACACCGGAGACCAGAATTGTACACAGTATTCTAAGTGTGGTCGCACTAGTGACTTGTATAGAGGTAAAATTATGTTCTCCTCATGAGCATCTATGCCTCTTTTAATGCATCCCATTATTTTATTTGCCTTTGCAGCAGCTGCCTGACACTGGCCACTAAATGTGAGTTTGTCATCTACCCATACACCCAGGTCTTTTTCAGTGACAGTTTTGCCCAGTGTTTTACAATTAAGCACATAATTATACCTTTTGTTTCCTCTGCCCAAGTGCATGACTTTACATTTATCCCCATTAAAGCGCATTTGCCATTTAGCAGCCCAAGCTTCTAGTTTACATAAATCCTCCTGTAATATAAAATTGTCCTCCTCTGTATTGATTACCCTGCAGAGTTTAGTGTCATCTGCAAATATTGAGATTCTACTCTGTATGCCCCCTACAAGGTCATTAATAAATATATTAAATAGAAGCGGGCCCAACACTGACCCCTGTGGTACCCCACTGTTAACTGTGACCCATTCTGAGTGTGTTCCATTAATAAACACCCTTTGTTTCCTATCACTAAGCCAGTTCTTAACCCACTTACACATATTTTCCCCTATCCCCATTGCCCTCATTTTATGTATCAACCTTTTGTGTGGCACCGTATCAAAAGCTTTTGAAAAGTCCATATACACCACATCCACTGCATTTCCTTGGTCCAGTCCAGAACTTACTTCTTCATACACCCACTTGAGGGTTACAGGCCCTCCTGCACGTCTCTATCCAGGGACAAACAGAAGCCTCCCAATTTTTGGCTGCCCTGACCAAAGGCCTATACTACAATACACCCACTTGAGGGTTACAGGCCCTACTACATGTCTGTATGCATGGCTCAATGTTGAACCTCCCAATTTTTGCCTGCCCTGGCCAAAGGCCTATACTACAATACACCCAGTTCTTCTTTACAGGCCCTCCTGCACGTCTCTATCCAGGGACAAAGAGGAGCCTCCCAATTTTTGGCTGCCCTGACCAAAGGGCTATACTACAATACACCCACTTGAGGGTTACAGGCCCTACTACATGTCTGTATGCATGGGTCATTGTTGAACCTCCCAATTTTTGGCTGCCCTGACCAAAGGGCTATACTACAATACACCCACTTGAGGGTTACAGGCCCTACTACATGTCTGTATGCATGGGTCATTGTTGAACCTCCCAATTTTTGGCTGCCCTGACCAAAGGGCTATACTACAATACACCCACTTGAGGGTTACAGGCCCTACAACATGTCTGTATGCATGGTTCATTGTTGAACCTCCCAATTTGTGGCTGCCCTGACCAAAGGGCTATAATACAATACACCCACTTGAGGGTTACAGGCCCTACTACATGTCTGTATGCATGGGTGATTGTTGAACCTCTCAATTTTTGGCTGCCCTGACCAAAGGGCTATACTACAATACATAGTAACATAGTTTTTAAGGTTGAAGGAAGACTTTAAGTCCATCTAGTTCAACCCATAGCCTAACATGTTGATCCAGAGGAAGGCAAAAAAAAACCCCATGTGGCAACACTAATCTCCACATTGGGGGAAAAAATTCCTTCCTGACTCCAGATACGGCAATCAGACTAATTCCCTGGATCAACGCCCTATCAAAGAATCTAGTATATATAACTGGTAATATTATAGTTTTCAAGAAAGGCATCCAGGCCCTTCTTAAATGTTAGTAGTGACTCACTCATTACAACATCATGTGGCAGAGAGTTCCATAGTCTCACTGCTCTTACAGTAAAGAATCCACGTCTGTGATTATGATTAAACCTTCTTCCCTCCAGACGTAGAGGATGCCCCTTGTCCCAGTCTCAGGCCTAAGAGTAAAGAGATCATTAGAAAGGTCTCTGTACTGCCCCTTCATATATTTATACATTATTATAAGATCACCCCTAAGCCTTCGTTTTTCCAAGCTAAATAACCCCAAGTTTAATAACCTGTCTTGGTATTGCAGACCCCTTAGTCCTCTAATAACTTTTGTCGCTCTTCTCTGGACCCGCTCTAGTTCAGCTATGTCTTTCTTATACACCGGAGACCAGAATTGTACACAGTATTCTAAGTGTGGTCGCACTAGTGACTTGTATAGAGGTAAAATTATGTTCTCCTCATGAGCATCTATGCCTCTTTTAATGCATCCCATTATTTTATTTGCCTTTGCAGCAGCTGCCTGACACTGGCCACTAAATGTGAGTTTGTCATCTACCCATACACCCAGGTCTTTTTCAGTGACAGTTTTGCCCAGTGTTTTACAATTAAGCACATAATTATACCTTTTGTTTCCTCTGCCCAAGTGCATGACTTTACATTTATCCCCATTAAAGCGCATTTGCCATTTAGCAGCCCAAGCTTCTAGTTTACATAAATCCTCCTGTAATATAAAATTGTCCTCCTCTGTATTGATTACCCTGCAGAGTTTAGTGTCATCTGCAAATATTGAGATTCTACTCTGTATGCCCCCTACAAGGTCATTAATAAATATATTAAATAGAAGCGGGCCCAACACTGACCCCTGTGGTACCCCACTGTTAACTGTGACCCATTCTGAGTGTGTTCCATTAATAAACACCCTTTGTTTCCTATCACTAAGCCAGTTCTTAACCCACTTACACATATTTTCCCCTATCCCCATTGCCCTCATTTTATGTATCAACCTTTTGTGTGGCACCGTATCAAAAGCTTTTGAAAAGTCCATATACACCACATCCACTGCATTTCCTTGGTCCAGTCCAGAACTTACTTCTTCATACACCCACTTGAGGGTTACAGGCCCTCCTGCACATCTCTATCCAGGGACAAACAGAAGCCTCCCAATTTTTGGCTGCCCTGACCAAAGGCCTATACTACAATACACCCACTTGAGGGTTACAGGCCCTACTACATGTCTGTATGCATGGCTCAATGTTGAACCTCCCAATTTTTGCCTGCCCTGGCCAAAGGCCTATACTACAATACACCCAGTTCTTCTTTACAGGCCCTCCTGCACGTCTCTATCCAGGGACAAAGAGGAGCCTCCCAATTTTTGGCTGCCCTGACCAAAGGGCTATACTACAATACACCCACTTGAGGGTTACAGGCCCTACTACATGTCTGTATGCATGGGTCATTGTTGAACCTCCCAATTTTTGGCTGCCCTGACCAAAGGGCTATACTACAATACACCCACTTGAGGGTTACAGGCCCTACTACATGTCTGTATGCATGGGTCATTGTTGAACCTCCCAATTTTTGGCTGCCCTGACCAAAGGGCTATACTACAATACACCCACTTGAGGGTTACAGGCCCTACTACATGTCTGTATGCATGGTTCATTGTTGAACCTCCCAATTTGTGGCTGCCCTGACCAAAGGGCTATAATACAATACACCCACTTGAGGGTTACAGGCCCTACTACATGTCTGTATGCATGGGTGATTGTTGAACCTCTCAATTTTTGGCTGCCCTGACCAAAGGGCTATACTACAATACATAGTAACATAGTTTTTAAGGTTGAAGGAAGACTTTAAGTCCATCTAGTTCAACCCATAGCCTAACATGTTGATCCAGAGGAAGGCAAAAAAAAAACCCCATGTGGCAACACTAATCTCCACATTGGGGGAAAAAATTCCTTCCTGACTCCAGATACGGCAATCAGACTAATTCCCTGGATCAACGCCCTATCAAAGAATCTAGTATATATAACTGGTAATATTATAGTTTTCAAGAAAGGCATCCAGGCCCTTCTTAAATGTTAGTAGTGACTCACTCATTACAACATCATGTGGCAGAGAGTTCCATAGTCTCACTGCTCTTACAGTAAAGAATCCACGTCTGTGATTATGATTAAACCTTCTTCCCTCCAGACGTAGAGGATGCCCCCTTGTCCCAGTCTCAGGCCTAAGAGTAAAGAGATCATTAGAAAGGTCTCTGTACTGCCCCTTCATATATTTATACATTATTATAAGATCACCCCTAAGCCTTCGTTTTTCCAAGCTAAATAACCCCAAGTTTAATAACCTGTCTTGGTATTGCAGACCCCTTAGTCCTCTAATAACTTTTGTCGCTCTTCTCTGGACCCGCTCTAGTTCAGATATGTCTTTCTTATACACCGGAGACCAGAATTGTACACAGTATTCTAAGTGTGGTCGCACTAGTGACTTTTATAGAGGTAAAATTATGTTCTCCTCATGAGCATCTATGCCTCTTTTAATGCATCCCATTATTTTATTTGCCTTTGCAGCAGCTGCCTGACACTGGCCACTAAATGTGAGTTTGTCATCTACCCATACACCCAGTCTTTTTCAGTGACAGTTTTGCCCAGTGTTTTACAATTAAGCACATAATTATACCTTTTGTTTCCTCTGCCCAAGTGCATGACTTTACATTTATCCCCATTAAAGCGCATTTGCCATTTAGCAGCCCAAGCTTCTAGTTTACATAAATCCTCCTGTAATATAAAATTGTCCTCCTCTGTATTGATTACCCTGCAGAGTTTAGTGTCATCTGCAAATATTGAGATTCTACTCTGTATGCCCCCTACAAGGTCATTAATAAATATATTAAATAGAAGCGGGCCCAACACTGACCCCTGTGGTACCCACTGTTAACTGTGACCCATTCTGAGTGTGTTCCATTAATAAACACCCTTTGTTTCCTATCACTAAGCCAGTTCTTAACCCACTTACACATATTTTCCCCTATCCCCATTGCCCTCATTTTATGTATCAACCTTTTGTGTGGCACCGTATCAAAAGCTTTTGAAAAGTCCATATACACCACATCCACTGCATTTCCTTGGTCCAGTCCAGAACTTACTTCTTCATACACCCACTTGAGGGTTACAGGCCCTCCTGCACATCTCTATCCAGGGACAAACAGAAGCCTCCCAATTTTTGGCTGCCCTGACCAAAGGCCTATACTACAATACACCCACTTGAGGGTTACAGGCCCTACTACATGTCTGTATGCATGGCTCAATGTTGAACCTCCCAATTTTTGCCTGCCCTGGCCAAAGGCCTATACTACAATACACCCAGTTCTTCTTTACAGGCCCTCCTGCACGTCTCTATCCAGGGACAAAGAGGAGCCTCCCAATTTTTGGCTGCCTGACCAAAGGGCTATACTACAATACACCCACTTGAGGGTTACAGGCCCTACTACATGTCTGTATGCATGGGTCATTGTTGAACCTCCCAATTTTTGGCTGCCCTGACCAAAGGGCTATACTACAATACACCCACTTGAGGGTTACAGGCCCTACTACATGTCTGTATGCATGGGTCATTGTTTGAACCTCCCAATTTTTGGCTGCCCTGACCAAAGGGCTATACTACAATACACCCACTTGAGGGTTACAGGCCCTACTACATGTCTGTATGCATGGTTCATTGTTGAACCTCCCAATTTGTGGCTGCCCTGACCAAAGGGCTATAATACAATACACCCACTTGAGGGTTACAGGCCCTACTACATGTCTGTATGCATGGGTGATTGTTGACCTCTCAATTTTTGGCTGCCCTGACCAAAGGGCTATACTACAATACATAGTAACATAGTTTTTAAGGTTGAAGGAAGACTTTAAGTCCATCTAGTTCAACCCATAGCCTAACATGTTGATCCAGAGGAAGGCAAAAAAAAACCCCATGTGGCAACACTAATCTCCACATTGGGGGAAAAAATTCCTTCCTGACTCCAGATACGGCAATCAGACTAATTCCCTGGATCAACGCCCTATCAAAGAATCTAGTATATATAACTGGTAATATTATAGTTTTCAAGAAAGGCATCCAGGCCCTTCTTAAATGTTAGTAGTGACTCACTCATTACAACATCATGTGGCAGAGAGTTCCATAGTCTCACTGCTCTTACAGTAAAGAATCCACGTCTGTGATTATGATTAAACCTTCTTCCCTCCAGACGTAGAGGATGCCCCCTTGTCCCAGTCTCAGGCCTAAGAGTAAAGAGATCATTAGAAAGGTCTCTGTACTGCCCCTTCATATATTTATACATTATTATAAGATCACCCCTAAGCCTTCGTTTTTCCAAGCTAAATAACCCCAAGTTTAATAACCTGTCTTGGTATTGCAGACCCCTTAGTCCTCTAATAACTTTTGTCGCTCTTCTCTGGACCCGCTCTAGTTCAGATATGTCTTTCTTATACACCGGAGACCAGAATTGTACACAGTATTCTAAGTGTGGTCGCACTAGTGACTTTTATAGAGGTAAAATTATGTTCTCCTCATGAGCATCTATGCCTCTTTTAATGCATCCCATTATTTTATTTGCCTTTGCAGCAGCTGCCTGACACTGGCCACTAAATGTGAGTTTGTCATCTACCCATACACCCAGGTCTTTTTCAGTGACAGTTTTGCCCAGTGTTTTACAATTAAGCACATAATTATACCTTTTGTTTCCTCTGCCCAAGTGCATGACTTTACATTTATCCCCATTAAAGCGCATTTGCCATTTAGCAGCCCAAGCTTCTAGTTTACATAAATCCTCCTGTAATATAAAATTGTCCTCCTCTGTATTGATTACCCTGCAGAGTTTAGTGTCATCTGCAAATATTGAGATTCTACTCTGTATGCCCCCTACAAGGTCATTAATAAATATATTAAATAGAAGCGGGCCCAACACTGACCCCTGTGGTACCCCACTGTTAACTGTGACCCATTCTGAGTGTGTTCCATTAATAAACACCCTTTGTTTCCTATCACTAAGCCAGTTCTTAACCCACTTACATATATTTTCCCCTATCCCCATTGCCCTCATTTTATGTATCAACCTTTTGTGTGGCACCGTATCAAAAGCTTTTGAAAAGTCCATATACACCACATCCACTGCATTTCCTTGGTCCAGTCCAGAACTTACTTCTTCATACACCCACTTGAGGGTTACAGGCCCTCCTGCACAGTCTCTATCCAGGGACAAACAGAAGCCTCCCAATTTTTGGCTGCCCTGACCAAAGGCCTATACTACAATACACCCACTTGAGGGTTACAGGCCCTACTACATGTCTGTATGCATGGCTCAATGTTGAACCTCCCAATTTTTGCCTGCCCTGGCCAAAGGCCTATACTACAATACACCCAGTTCTTCTTTACAGGCCCTCCTGCACGTCTCTATCCAGGGACAAAGAGGAGCCTCCCAATTTTTGGCTGCCCTGACCAAAGGGCTATACTACAATACACCCACTTGAGGGTTACAGGCCCTACTACATGTCTGTATGCATGGGTCATTGTTGAACCTCCCAATTTTTGGCTGCCCTGACCAAAGGGCTATACTACAATACACCCACTTGAGGGTTACAGGCCCTACTACATGTCTGTATGCATGGGTCATTGTTGAACCTCCCAATTTTTGGCTGCCCTGACCAAAGGGCTATACTACAATACACCCACTTGAGGGTTACAGGCCCTACTACATGTCTGTATGCATGGTTCATTGTTGAACCTCCCAATTTGTGGCTGCCCTGACCAAAGGGCTATAATACAATACACCCACTTGAGGGTTACAGGCCCTACTACATGTCTGTATGCATGGGTGATTGTTGAACCTCTCAATTTTTGGCTGCCCTGACCAAAGGGCTATACTACAATACATAGTAACATAGTTTTTAAGGTTGAAGGAAGACTTTAAGTCCATCTAGTTCAAACCATAGCCTAACATGTTGATCCAGAGGAAGGCAAAAAAAAAACCCCATGTGGCAACACTAATCTCCACATTGGGGGAAAAAATTCCTTCCTGACTCCAGATACGGCAATCAGACTAATTCCCTGGATCAACGCCCTATCAAAGAATCTAGTATATATAACTGGTAATATTATAGTTTTCAAGAAAGGCATCCAGGCCCTTCTTAAATGTTAGTAGTGACTCACTCATTACAACATCATGTGGCAGAGAGTTCCATAGTCTCACTGCTCTTACAGTAAAGAATCCACGTCTGTGATTATGATTAAACCTTCTTCCCTCCAGACGTAGAGGATGCCCCCTTGTCCCAGTCTCAGGCCTAAGAGTAAAGAGATCATTAGAAAGGTCTCTGTACTGCCCTTCATATATTTATACATTATTATAAGATCACCCCTAAGCCTTCGTTTTTCCAAGCTAAATAACCCCAAGTTTAATAACCTGTCTTGGTATTGCAGACCCCTTAGTCCTCTAATAACTTTTGTCGCTCTTCTCTGGACCCGCTCTAGTTCAGCTATGTCTTTCTTATACACCGGAGACCAGAATTGTACACAGTATTCTAAGTGTGGTCGCACTAGTGACTTTTATAGAGGTAAAATTATGTTCTCCTCATGAGCATCTATGCCTCTTTTAATGCATCCCATTATTTTATTTGCCTTTGCAGCAGCTGCCTGACACTGGCCACTAAATGTGAGTTTGTCATCTACCCATACACCCAGGTCTTTTTCAGTGACAGTTTTGCCCAGTGTTTTTACAATTAAGCACATAATTATACCTTTTGTTTCCTCTGCCCAAGTGCATGACTTTACATTTATCCCCATTAAAGCGCATTTGCCATTTAGCAGCCCAAGCTTCTAGTTTACATAAATCCTCCTGTAATATAAAATTGTCCTCCTCTGTATTGATTACCCTGCAGAGTTTAGTGTCATCTGCAAATATTGAGATTCTACTCTGTATGCCCCCTACAAGGTCATTAATAAATATATTAAATAGAAGCGGGCCCAACACTGACCCCTGTGGTACCCCACTGTTAACTGTGACCCATTCTGAGTGTGTTCCATTAATAAACACCCTTTGTTTCCTATCACTAAGCCAGTTCTTAACCCACTTACATATATTTTCCCCTATCCCCATTGCCCTCATTTTATGTATCAACCTTTTGTGTGGCACCGTATCAAAAGCTTTTGAAAAGTCCATATACACCACATCCACTGCATTTCCTTGGTCCAGTCCAGAACTTACTTCTTCATACACCCACTTGAGGGTTACAGGCCCTCCTGCACGTCTCTATCCAGGGACAAACAGAAGCCTCCCAATTTTTGGCTGCCCTGACCAAAGGCCTATACTACAATACACCCACTTGAGGGTTACAGGCCCTACTACATGTCTGTATGCATGGCTCAATGTTGAACCTCCCAATTTTTGCCTGCCCTGGCCAAAGGCCTATACTACAATACACCCAGTTCTTCTTTACAGGCCCTCCTGCACGTCTCTATCCAGGGACAAAGAGGAGCCTCCCAATTTTTGGCTGCCCTGACCAAAGGGCTATACTACAATACACCCACTTGAGGGTTACAGGCCCTACTACATGTCTGTATGCATGGGTCATTGTTGAACCTCCCAATTTTTGGCTGCCCTGACCAAAGGGCTATACTACAATACACCCACTTGAGGGTTACAGGCCCTACTACATGTCTGTATGCATGGGTCATTGTTGAACCTCCCAATTTGTGGCTGCCCTGGCCAAAGGCCTATACTACAATACATCCAGTTCTTCTTTACAGGCCCTCCTGCACGTCTCTATCCAGGGACAAAGAGGAGCCTCCCAATTTTTGGCTGCCCTGACCAAAGGGCTATACTACAATACACCCACTTGAGGGTTACAGGCCCTACTACATGTCTGTATGCATGGGTCATTGTTGAACCTCCCAATTTTTGGCTGCCCTGACCAAAGGGCTATACTACAATACACCCACTTGAGGGTTACAGGCCCTACTACATGTCTGTATGCATGGGTCATTGTTGAACCTCCCAATTTGTGGCTGCCCTGACCAAAGGGCTATACTACAATACACCCACTTGAGGGTTACAGGCCCTCCTGCACGTCTCTATCCAGGGACAAAGAGGAGCCTCCCAATTTTTGGCTGCCCTGACCAAAGGCCTATACTACAATACACCCACTTGAGGGTTACAGGCCCTACTACATGTCTGTATGCATGGCTCATTGTTGAACCTCCCAATTTTTGCCTGCCCTGGCCAAAGGCCTATACTACAATACACCCAGTTCTTCTTTACAGGCCCTCCTGCACGTCTCTATCCAGGGACAATGTGGAGCCTCCCAATTTTTGGATGCCCTGGCCAAAGGGCTATACTACAATACACCCAGTTCTTGTTTACAGGCCATCCTGCATGTCTGTATCCAGGGGCATTGGTGAACCTCCCAATTTTGGACTGCCCTTGCAAAGGAAGATACTACAATAGACCCAGTTCCTCAAAATGGGCACTTAATTTCTAGACAGGGCTTCATGTACGTCTCTTGTCAGGGTCATCGGAGTGTTGCACAATGTTTTCACGTAAAATCTTTCATGTAATCACAAAAAGTGACATACACCAGCTGTATCTCACTATTGGGTATGTGCCCTTAACATTTCCACCCTAAATATTCATTTTGGTGTCATTTTGGAAGGTTTTCTGGAGACTCCGTAAAATTGGCGTGAAACTCGGACAACATTGTTCACAGCTGTGACTTTTGAGTTAGAAATGCTTCCAGGGGTCTTCCCCATGGATTTGCCATGTCATTTCAGCACTCTTCTGAGACTTTTGTGACATTTTTAGGGTTTTTCCATGCTGCCGGCAGTCATTTCATAAAAATACTCGTGTCTCCCATAGGATAACATTGGGCTCGTTACTCGGGCCGAGTACACGAGTATCTCGGGATGCTCGGCCCGAGCTTCGAGCACCCGAGCATTTTAGTACTCGCTCATCACTATTTAGGACCATTAAATCCAACACATAAAGGTGGATATGAATCATGAAGTAACAAACAAGTAAGAAAAAATCCCAAACACCTCTAAATTCAACAATACAGAACAATTGAACAAAATATAGCACGAAACAATGTGAAGAGATAATTCAAGGTACACCAATCAAACATACATATAAACTATTGCACAAGCTAGTCTGAAGGTCCCAAACAGACACATAAAAAAAATTAATCTATGAATGTAGAAGCACCGGCCCACAGCTGGGACTTTCATGGCAACATGGAACCAATGCTTTGTGTTATGTGATTACAAAGGGTTAACACTGTATTTCTAAGTTTTATTTCTACAGGTATCTGGCTTTATGTTGTTACCATAGCTACTGGAGTAGCCAATGAGTTGGAGGAGCTTTATGAGGAAGCTTAGTAACAGCTCCTGATTGGTGAAGCTTTGGGCAGGAATAGCCCTTATATAAACAAATTTCTGACAGAAAACAAGCATTATTTGCTGTGGCAAGCCAAGAAGATGGATGCCCTTTTATCCCAGTTACTGGGGGGAAGAAGGTGGTGAGGAATGGCTGAGGAATTGTTTATCATAGCCTGCTGTGGGATCCACTTCTTCTGCTGTGACTGCTTCTTTGGCGCCTCCTGTACTTGACTCTGCCCAAATACTGGAGGTAACGGTGCCTACTGAGGGGAGAGGAGAGCCGAGGGTGAGGCGTCCGAGAGAAGCATATTCACCCCCTCACCCGGCTCCTCGACGGCGTAGGAGCGTGACCAGGGCTCCTCATCTGATGTTCGCTCCTCCAGGGCCCTTTCGCGGCCTAGCAGCCAGACCTGAGGTGATTCCTGTTCCTTATCCTGTTATGGAGGGGTGATATCGCGCCCCCTGCAGGGGACTGCTATAACTGACAGTCTGGTTCCAGTCCGGAGAGATGAGGCGATGTCGCATTTGCCGGGTCCTCTGATGTCTTCTCTGGAGATTCCGGATGTCAAGAAGCCGGGCAGTGCTTTTGCTGGCCCCCATCCCCTGACGGGAGAGCATGCTGGTTCCTTCATTCGTGGATCTGAGGCCCTGATCCATCTGGTGCCTGGCTGCCTTAGGATCTTCCCAGGAAGGATATCGCGGATTCCTGCCCCTCCAGCTGACCAGCTCTTCCAGGGATCATCTTATGGACGCTTCAGCTTCTGATGGTGAGCATAACCTCTTTCTGTCTTTTCATATGACTGTGCCTCTGCTGCTTTCATGCAGGAGATAGTAAATAGGGTAGTGGCAGAGGTTAGGGGGACTGTTGATGGTCAGACTTTTGTTCCTCCTGCTTGATCTTCAGGGGTAGCTGAATCCCAATATAGGGAGGCGATTATTTGTGATATCTCGCCTCTAGGGTCTTCACTTAAGTCAGACCATCAGGGTTAGGATTTGGAATAGAGAATATGTTGACATCTTTTCTCTATTGCCAGGGTGGCAAGGATTGTGGGTTTAGGCTAGAAAAAAGAGATGCAGAAGCTGATGACAAAATGAAGTCTTGCAAGTCTTTCCATATGTGGTTACAAGCCTTCAACATTTTTTGCTGCGGTTTTAGGAGAAAAGCATCCCCATTTATGCAGTGGCTTGGTTCACCATCTGGATACGGTTTTGGAGGCTTCCAAGAGCTTTGGCGGCACGGCATGCCTCAGCTATGATGAGTCATTCCGTCAAAAAATTGCTGTGCATACTAATTTAGCCTGGGGGGCCAAGGATGTTGGCCTTTGGCTAAACCTAATGCTTCCTCAGAGAGCGGCCGCCGTTAGGCAGCAGAGCAGTTGGCCTTTGAAAAAGGGTCTCTGCTTTGCGTTTAACGATTCAGTTTGTACGTGACAGGCGAACTGTCGGTTTCGCCATGACTGTTCCTTTTGCGGGGGGAGCCATCCCGCTTCCAAGTGCTATAAAAAAGCCAATCAGCTTGCTCATCAGCAGCAGCAGGCTGGGAAGGAGTCAGTTTTAGAAGTTCGGACCCCGATTAAGCTCCAAAATATAGCCCCGTGGCTGGAACGTTGTCCAGACCGTCGGAAGGCAGAGCTCATTCATAATGGGTTTTTTATATGGGTTTTTTGTCCCTTCGTTTTCTGGGGAAGGTTGTTGTGATTCTGGAAATTTGTTGTCGGTTAGGAGATTTTACATGGAAGTTAAAGGACACATTTCAAGGAAATTGGCATTGGATCGTGTAGCCAAGCCGTTTGTGGAGCCACCCTTCTTGAATTTTCGGGTGTCTCCCCTGGGATCGGTACCGAGAAAAGATTCTCGGCCAATCAGAGTAATTCGCCATCTCTCCTACCCTTTGGGTGAGTCGTTAAATGATCAAGTGAGTTCCTCTGATTGTTCAGTATCCTACACTTCCTTTGATGTGGCCGTTGATGTGTTACAGTGTTTTTTTGGCCGGCATACTCTGCTGGCTAAGTCAGATATTAAAGCTGCCTTTCGGCTTTTGCTGGTGTCACCGGATGGTTTTCAATTTTTTGGGCTTTTCCTTCGATGGTTTATTTTTATTTTGACAAGTGCCTCCCTAGGGGTGTTTTCGATTTCATGCTTCTATTTTGAGGCTTTCTCTAACGTTTTTTGGAGTGGGCTTCGGTTTCGGAAGCGCCATGGGGACCTGTATTACATTATTTGGACGAATTTTTGTTTATTGGTGCAGCTGATTACGATGACTGTTTTAGGCTTTTGGATACTTTCAAGCGACTTATGGAGTATTTTAGGGTTTCCGTTGGTGGAGGACAAAACAGTTGGTCCGTGTGTGTGTCTTGAATTTTTGGGTGTGATCTTGGACACGGATGCGATGGAATTTGCCTTCCTCAGTGCAAAATTCAAAAACGTTTGGGTTTGATCGATGCGATGCTTGCTAGGAATAATGCAACGTTGCGTGACTTTCAGTTCTTATTGGGTTGTTTGAATTTTGCTTTGAGGGTTTTTGCCTATGGCTCGTGTTTTTTCTCGTCAGCTATATGATTGCACAAAAGGCGTTGCTTCGTCGGGTGATCATATTCGTTTGACTTTGGCGTTAAAAGCGGATTTAGGAGTTTGGAGAAGGTTTTTGTCCTCTTTCAATGGGATTAGTATCATGCAGGAAGATTTTGTGGACTCGGGTTCGTTGAAATTTTTCATAGGCTCTGTTTTCGCCATTGGGTTTCGCTGTTCGTTTTCACTCTACCTGGTCGGCGGGTACGTGGCCTCGTTGTTGGGTAGATAATGGTTTGGTTTCTAATGCTGCTTTCCGATCAGTTTTTTCAGTATTGGTGGGAATATATCTTTGGGTTCTTCTTTGGCGAATAAGAGTATTTGGGTTCGGTTTAATGTCACTGGAGCTGTGCTTGCGCTTAATACTTTTTCAACTAAGTGTGATTACATGGGGGCAGCTCTTAGGGAGCTGGTGTTACAATGATTGTTCCATAATATTTGGATTAAAGCTTTTTTATGTACCGAGTTGTGTCATGCTGCTAGTGATTTCGTTTCACGGCAGGCTTTGGAAAACTTTCTTGGCCAGCATCCGGATATGGACATCTAAGGTATCCCTTGCCCGCAGGAATTGTGGGGGGTGATGGGGATTTCATCCCGTTACTGATTAGGAGTTCACTGGCGACTTCAACATGATCTTCTTATGCCTCGGCATGGGCCGAATGGAGGATGTTTTTGTTCAAGAGGGGCCGTTCGTGTGTAGTGCATGATACGGCATTGACTTTGGAATTACTTCAAGATAAAGTATTGGCTGGTCTGGGTTTTTCTTCCCTTTATCGATTGTTGGCTGGAGTGTCTTGTTTTTCTTCAGCTCTATGGTGGGCTGTCTTTGACTGGCCTATTTCCAGTCAGTTCCTGAATGGTTTACGAAAACAGACTTTCCAGACGGATAGTAGGCATCCAATTTCTATTTACCTATTTCGTCAATTATGGGATACCCTCCCGAGGGTATGTTTCAATGGGTTTGAGACGTGTTTATTTAAACTTGCTTTGAGTTTGCAATTTTTGGGTCATTTCGGGTGTCTGAGTTGGTAGCGGTTAGCAAGCTTCATGTTTCGGGGCTTGATGCGTCTGATGTTTCTATTGGTACTTCTCATGTGTTTATATGGGTTCGTCGTTCAAAAACGGATCAGTTAGGTAAGGGAGTGCTGACAAAATTGATGTCATACCGGATTTTCCTCTTTGCCCTAGGGATAATTCATTGTGTTGGCTATCCTTTAGGCCGTATGTACAAGGGTCTTTATTTGTGCATGATTCTTTTGAACCGGCTACAAAATTTCAGTTTTGGCGTTCTCCTGACAAAATGTTTATCATTTCTGGGTATTGGGCATTTAAACCTGACCCCACATTCTTTCAGGATTGGCGCCGCAACTGAGGCTACTCGTTTAGGCATGTCTTGCGAAGTAATCAAACGGTTGGTTCGTTGGGAATCCAGAAGGGTGGAGCTTTATAGTAGGCTGGAGCTTTTTATTTGATCTTTGATTTCTTTTTCAGGGCCCCGGACTATATGGATTGTAGGTCATTCATACATTCATTGGGCTCGGAATAGAGCAGCTTTACGCCCTTGTACAGGAAATCTGTTCTTCGATGATTCGGAAATTCATATTTTTTGGCATGGCGTTCGCAGCATGCGTTGGGGAGATCTGTGTTTTGTCGTTGAAATCTATCATTTTCTTTCCCTCTTCCTGATCTCATCATCATTTATCTGGCGGGGAGCAATCTCAGGAAGATACGTACGTGGAATCTGCTTTGGCTGATGCAAAGGGATTTGGCAGTGCTTCGCTCTGTAATTCCTGGAGCATTTTTTTTTTTTTGGTGTTTTCTGAGGTCGTTCCTCGTTTGAGTTGGTCTTCGGGTCATTTGGCTTTTGTAAATGGGATCAAAAAGAGGGTGATTGGGAGGATGAAAAGATTTATGGCTAGTTTGGGATTCTTTTGTTTTAGTCACGTAGATTTAGAGGGTTTTCTTACGGGGTTGTATAGGCGGGATGGTGTTCACTTGGGAGAGGTTGGGTTGGACATTTTTAATGTAGGCATGCAGTCGATTGTGGAAAGGTGGCTTGGTTTGGGGGTGGTCAGGCATTGGTACATTGGGCACAATTGCTCTTTTCCATGAGCGTATTTTGGTTAAATGGTTATAAAGGATTATTTATATTTTTAATTATTTATGGAAATGGAGTTATTTATTAAAATTGGAGTTATTCTTTGGTGTAATTCTTCAAATTTCAAGTAACCCTTAATAAAATTTCATGGCCACTTTTATTCCACACACGACTGAATGTCTCATTTATCTTATGGGGTTTAATTGTATTTTAAGCATAGGGGTGGGTCCTATGTTGCCATGCAGATGACAGTAATAAATCACTGATCGAATTAATATAAAGAGTCCAGTGTAAGTTCTAAGGAGGCATATATAAATAATCCAGGCATGAGTGCAGAAGACGTAAAGAATTGCTAGAGAAAGCTATACAAATAGTTCAAATAGTTTTAATTGAGGATCCCATTAGATACACACAAAGGATTTAACAAATGAAGGAAGTGTTATAAAGCAGCACTTGAAGGGCTAAATTGAGAATCCAAGCAGGCATATAGAAACAAGTTAACCAATACTCTATAAGGAGTGTGTATAAATAGAATCTCAGCACAGGAGGGTGGGTATCCTGATGAAGTAGGGCGTGACCTACGAAACACATAGATTATGCCCACCCTGTGTATTCACAACCAGCCCCTGACTGACATAAGCAGCATTATTGCCGTGACAACGGCGTAAGCATACCCTCATGACTGTAACTAGACACCTGACCGCGGAAGCCGGGCGCATCACCGTCGGCCGCGGTGTTTGCAGACCTGCCCAGGATGCAGAAAAATATAGCTGCAGCCTTTAACAAACTGGGGAGAGTAAAACCTGGCGAATAACAACTACAAGCAGCAAATAGTGAGTATTTAAAACCGCTCATTCATATAAGTAATACTAGAAAAGGAGCCTGTATAAAAATAATCATTAGATCTCTTAGTTACTAGTAGGACAAAAGGGAAGTACTTTAAGAGCTACTAACTACTAAAAGAGCTCAGAGCTACTAGTAAGACATACAAAGGAGCACCAGTTGACAACAAACACACCATAAGTGTGTATAGCTAGTGCACAAGTAACCCTAAACTCAAGCAGCACATATAAATACATTAGAAAAAGAACTTAC
The DNA here is from genome assembly GCA_033576535.1 of Allobates femoralis. Lineage (NCBI taxonomy): Eukaryota > Metazoa > Chordata > Amphibia > Anura > Aromobatidae > Allobates > Allobates femoralis. The sequence continues at coordinate 1,721,403 of JARQOC010000007.1, forward strand.
AAAAAAGGTCTCTACTAGTGATGAGCGAGCATGCTCGCCACTACTCGGTACACGCACGAGTATCACTGTACTCGGGCTACTCGGCGAGCACCGAGTAATCTCGCGATACTCGTGCTGTGCTCGTGGTCGTCATCTCTGCATGTTGGCACTCTTTTGAGAGCCAGCCCACGTGCAGGGATTGGCTGGCAGACCACTGCAATGCCACAGCCCTGTTAGTTGTGGCATTGCAGTGATTGGCTGGCCTGCACAGCGTGACCGAGCCTTTATAAGACCCGGCCGCGCTGTGCTCTGCACACAGGCATCCAGACAGTGAGTGTAGGGAGAGTGTCTGCTGCTGCTTAGGGACAGATTTGCGGCCCTCATAGGTAGATCCGGAGCAGGGCTGCAAACTGCTGCTGAGCTGACCACAACAGTCTAATCTAATCAGGACTAATCTAGGAGGATATAGGCAGGGTGATCCAGATCGGAGTCCAAGCTTTTCTGTGACCATTACAGTCACCAGACTGTTGTACTTACTAGCTTGATCCAGGTTAGGACTTAGGGACTAAAATCCTCATCTCCTGTGACCATTATAGTCACCAGACTGGTGTACGTACTACTTTGATACAGGTTAGGGACTAAAATCCTCATCTCCTGTGACCATTACAGTCACCAGACTGGTGTACGTACTACCTTGATACAGGTTAGGGACTAAAATCCTCATCTCCTGTGACCACTACAGTCACCAGACTGGTGTACGTACTACCTTGATACAGGTTAGGGACTAAAATCCTAATCTCCTGTGACCATTACAGTCACCAGAGAGCATATAGTATAGCTCGACCACCGTTTAGGTGCACAAGGGAAAAATAGGCCACAAAGTCTTTAAATATATCCCCGGCACACAATAAAAGAAGAGAGATGATTATCCTTTTTGTGTTTTTTATTTTTGAAGGTGAAAAACAGGTTGTATCACACAACGTTTCGGTTCCAGTTGAGCATTTCTCAAGTGAGTCTTCTGTATATATAGAAAGGGGGTTTGTGGTTCAGTTCCCACATGAGCAACTGTCCATCCACCCAGACCAGCCACCATGCTGCTGCACTGACACAAAGGACGGAGTCATATGCTGAGTACCTCAAACAGGGTACTGGCCTGAGCAGTTGCTCATGTGGGAACTGAACCACAAACCCCCTTTCTATATATACAGAAGACTCACTTGAGAAAGGCTCAACTGGAGCCGAAACGTTGTGTGATACATCTTGTTTTTCACCTTCAAAAATAAAAAACACAAAAAGGATATTCATCTCTCTTCTTTTATTGTGTGCCGGGGATATATTTAAAGACATTACAGTCACCAGACTGGTGTACGTACTACCTTGATACAGGTTAGGGACTAAAATCCTAATCTCCTGTGACCATTACAGTCACCAGACTGGTGTAATTACTACCTTGATACAGGTTAGGGCCTAAAATCCTAATCTCCTGTGACCATTACAGTCACCAGACTGGTGTAATTACTACCTTGATACAGGTTAGGGACAAAAAATCCTAATCTCCTGTGACCATTACAATCACCAGACTGGTGTACGTACTACCTTGATACAGGTTAGGGACAAAAAAATCCTAATCTCCTGTGACCATTACAGTCACCAGACTGGTGTAATTACTACCTTGATACAGGTTAGGGACAAAAAATCCTAATCTCCTGTGACCATTACAGTCACCAGACTGGTGTAATTACTACCTTGATACAGGTTAGGGACAAAAATTCCTAATCTCCTGTGACCATTACAGTCACCAGACTGGTGTAATTACTACCCTGATACAGGTTAGGGCCTAAAATCCTAATCTCCTGTGACCATTACAGTCACCAGACTGGTGTATGTACTACCTTGATACAGGTTAGGGACAAAAAATCCTAATCTCCTGTGACCATTACAGTCACCAGACTGGTGTAATTACTACCTTGATACAGGTTAGGGACAAAAATTCCTAATCTCCTGTGACCATTACAATCACCAGACTGGTGTACGTACTACCTTGATACAGGTTAGGGACAAAAAAATCCTAATCTCCTGTGACCATTACAGTCACCAGACTGGTGTAATTACTACCTTGATACAGGTTAGGGACAAAAAATCCTAATCTCCTGTGACCATTACAGTCACCAGACTGGTGTAATTACTACCTTGATACAGGTTAGGGCCTAAAATCCTAATCTCCTGTGACCATTACAGTCACCAGACTGGTGTAATTACTACCTTGATACAGGTTAGGGCCTAAAATCCTCATCTCCTGTGACCATTACAGTCACCAAACTGGTGTAATTACTACCTTGATACAGGTTAGGGCCTAAAATCCTAATCTCCTGTGACAATTACAGTCACCAGACTGGTGTAATTACTACCTTGATACAGGTTAGGGCCTAAAATCCTAATCTCCTGTGACCATTACAGTCACCAGACTGGTGTAATTACTACCTTGATACAGGTTAGGGCCTAAAATCCTAATCTCCTGTGACCATTACAGTCACCAGACTGGTGTAATTACTACCTTTATACAGCTTAGGGACAAAAAATCCTAATCTCCTGTGACCATTACAGTCACCAGACTAGTGTAATTACTACCTTGATACAGGTTAGGGACAAAAAATCCTAATCTCCTGTGACCATTACAGTCACCAGACTGGTGTAATTACTACCTTGATACAGGTTAGGGACAAGAAATCCTAATCTCCTGTGACCATTACAGTCACCAGACTGGTGTAATTACTACCTTGATACAGGTTAGGGCCTAAAATCCTAATCTCCTGTGACCATTACAGTCACCAGACTGGTGTAATTACTACCTTGATACAGGTTAGGGCCTAAAATCCTAATCTCCTGTGACCATTACAGTCACCAGACTGGTGTAATTACTACCTTGATACAGGTTAGGGACAAAAAATCCTAATCTCCTGTGACCATTACAATCACCAGACTGGTGTACGTACTACCTTGATACAGGTTAGGGACAAAAAAAATCCTAATCTCCTGTGACCATTACAGTCACCAGACTGGTGTAATTACTACCTTGATACAGGTTAGGGACAAAAAATCCTAATCTCCTGTGACCATTACAGTCACCAGACTGGTGTAATTACTACCTTGATACAGGTTAGGGCCTAAAATCCTAATCTCCTGTGACCATTACAGTCACCAGACTGGTGTAATTACTACCTTGATACAGGTTAGGGCCTAAAATCCTCATCTCCTGTGACCATTACAGTCACCAGACTGGTGTAATTACTACCTTGATACAGGTTAGGGCCTAAAATCCTAATCTCCTGTGACAATTACAGTCACCAGACTGGTGTAATTACTACCTTGATACAGGTTAGGGCCTAAAATCCTAATCTCCTGTGACCATTACAGTCACCAGACTGGTGTACGTACTACCTTGATACAGGTTAGGGACAAAAAATCCTAATCTCCTGTGACCATTACAGTCACCAGACTGGTGTAATTACTACCTTGATACAGGTTAGGGACAAAAAATCCTAATCTCCTGTGACCATTACAGTCACCAGGCTGGTGTAATTACTACCTTGATACAGGTTAGGGCCTAAAATCCTAATCTCCTGTGACCATTACAGTCACTACCTTGATACAGGTTAGGGCCTAAAATCCTAATCTCCTGTGACCATTACAGTCACCAGACTTGTGTAATTACTACCTTGATACAGGAGGGCCTAAAATTCTCATCTACTGTGACCATTACAGTCACCAGACTGGTGTACGTACTACCTTGACACAGGTTAGGGACTAAAATCCTCATCTCCTGTGACCATTACAGTCACCAGACTGGTGTACGTACTACCTTGATACAGGTTAGGGACAAAAAATCCTAATCTCCTGTGACCATTACAGTCACCAGACTGGTGTAATTACTACCTTGATACAGGTTAGGGCCTAAAATCCTAAACTCCTGTGACCATTACAGTCACCAGACTGGTGTAATTACTACCTTGATACAGGTTAGGGACAAAAAATCCTAATCTCCTGTGACCATTACAGTCACCAGACTGGTGTAATTGCTACCTTGATACAGGTTAGGGCCTAAAATCCTAATCTCCTGTGACCATTACAGTCACCAGACTGTTGTCGCTGTATACAAGCAAAATGCGCAAGGGCGTTGGCAAGGAACAAGGAAGTGAACGTGATGGTGGTGCAGGCAGAGGCCGAGGTCTTGTGCAAGCACTAATTTCGCAACAACAAATGGACACATCTACTCGCTCACACGTCCTGTCCCAAACTCTTGGGGCCCGCTCCAGTACACCGCTCTTGAACCAACACCTGTGTAAACAGGTTGTTACTTGGATTGCGGATAATGCTTCAAGTCAGATTGGCACCTCCACAAACACCCTCTCTTCCACACCGTCAAGTGTCAGTAGCCGTGATACTGCACCGCACATTTCCCAACCTGATCCTCCTTCCTACCACCAGTACACGTCCACGGACATTACTGATCCCACACTTGGACACTCGGAAGTCCAGAAGTGTGTACCCATGGGTGAGTGGAGGTACATGGCAAATTCCCATAACAAAATTTTAATTCAGTTGTCATTTGTTGGTGGTGTGGTGAAGTCTGGCCCAATCCAACCCTTGTTCATCTTGATCAGAGTCAGCCTGTCAGCATTTTCAGTTGACAGGCGGGTGCGTTTATCAGTAATGATTCCACCTGCGGCACTGAAAACACGCTCGGACAAAACGCAAGCGGCAGGGCAGGCCAGGACTTCTAAGGCGTAGAGAGCCAATTCATGCCACGTGTCCAGCTTGGAGACCCAATAATTGTAAGGCACAGAGGAATCTCGCAGTACAGTTGTTCGATCTGCAAGGTACTCCTTCAGCATCTGGCCAAACTTAGCATTTCTTGTGGCACTATCCCGCACCTCAGGGGCTGTGGTACGTGAGGGGCTGAGAAAACTGTCCCACATCGTAAAGACTGTTCCACTACCTCTGGCGGATTGGACTTGTGCCTCTCTCGGCCGTACGCCTTGGTTGTCCACCGATTCCTGACCTATGCCGCTAGCGTTTTGTGAGGGGAATGATTTGCCTACTTCCGTGACTATGGCCTTCTGGAACTGTTGCATTTTGGCTGACCTCTCCTCCTCAGGAATGAGAGACATAAAGTTCTCCTTGTAGCGTGGGTCTAAGAGTGTTGCCAACCAGTACTGATTGTCGGCCAAGATGTTCTGAACGCGAGGGTCACGAGCCAGGCAGCTTACCATAAAGTCAACCACGTGCGCCAGACTCTTAACAGCCATCACTTCAGTATCCAGACCAACACGATGACTGAACATGCTGTCCTCCTCCTTCTCCTCCTCTCCTCCTCATCTCCCCTGTCCTCTGGCCAGCCACGCTGAATCGAGGGTATGACTGGTGTGCATGTCATATCCTCAATTTGGCCAGAGAGTTGCTCCATGTCTTCATCCTCCTCCTCCTCGTCATAGTCCTCCACTGCACGTTGTGATGAGATGAGGCTGCGCTGTGTGTTTTCACGCACACCCACTACTGTTTCTTGCTCCAAGTCATCGTGCTCAGACTGCAATGCATCCTCTTTTTTGTTCAGCAGAGACCATTTTAGAAGGCAGAGTAGTGGCATGGTGACGCTAATAATGGCGTTATCGCCGCTCACCATCTTGGTGGAGTCCTCAAAGTTTTGGAGGACGGTACATAGGTCGGACATCCATCTCCACTCCTCAGGTGTTATGTGTGGAGTTTGACCCATTTCCCGACGGCTTAGGTGATGCAGGTAGTCCACAACTGCCCTCTTCTGCTCACATATCCTGACCAACATGTGCAGAGTTGAATTCCAACGCGTGGGGACATCACACACCAGTCTGTGGGCCGGAAGACGCAAACGGCTCTGAAAACTGGCAAGGCCGGCTGAAGCAGCAGGTAACTTGCGAAAATGTGCAGACAGACGGCAAACTTTTACCAGCAGTTCAGACAGCTCTGGGTATGACTTTAGAAACCTCTGAACCACCAGGTTGAGCACATGGCCCACACATGGAACATGCGTCAGCTGGCCTCGCCTCAAAGCTGCCACCAGGTTCCGGCCATTGTCACACACGACCTTTCATGGCTTTAGGTTCAGAGGTGTGAGCCAGTGATCTGCCTGCTGTTTCAGAGCTGTCCACACCTCTTCTGCATTGTGGGGTTTGTCACCTATGCAGACTAGCTTCAGCACAGCCTGTTGCCGCTTCGCAGAGGCAGTGCTGCAGTGCTTCCAGCTTGGGACTGGTGTGGAGCGTACAGTGGATGAGGATGCGCAGGAGGAGGAGGCTGAAGAGCATGACATTCCGGAGCTGTAGAGTGTCGGTGAAACCCTGACAGAGGTAGGGCCTGCTATCCTTGGTGTGGGAAGGACGTGTTCCGTCCCTCGCTCAGACTGTGTCCCAGCCTCCACAATATTAACCCAGCATTTTGTCAAGGAGATGCCCACAAGCACTTGTCCACGTGTCTGTGGTTAGGGGGACTTTGGCTGAAACAGCGTTGTTCAGGGCACGTGTGATGCTGTTGGACACGTGGTTATGCAATGCGGGGACGGCACAACTGGAGAAATAGTGGCGGCTGGGGACCGAGTAACGCGGGACAGCAGCCGCCATCAGGTCGTGGAATGCTTCCGTCTCCACCAGCCGGAAAGGCAAAATTTCTAGCGCTATGAGTCGAGAAATGTGAGAATTCAGGACTGTGGCATGTGGGGCGTTGGCAGCGTATTTGTGCATGCGTTCAAAGGTTTGCTGAATGGATAATTGAACGCTGCGCTTGGACAAGGACGTGCTTGATGGTGGTGTTATTTGTGCGTGGGCAACTTCAGGTGCAGGGCCGGAGGCTTGTTCGCGGCCAGCATGTACAGGGGATTGGCTCGCACGCACAACACGCGAAGACGTAGCAGTGACATCAGCAAGCACCTCTCCTCGACTCTGTTGTACTTCCCTCAAAGTCGGGTGCTTGGCTGACATGTGCCTGATCATGCTGTTGGTGGTCAGGCTGCTAGTTTTCGTACCCCTGCTGATGCTGGCATGGCAGGTGTTGCAAATGGCCTTTTTAGAGTCATCTGGAGCCAACTTAAAAAACTGCCAGACTCGGGAAGACCTAACATTTGCACAGGGACCTTGTGTCGTGTTGTTGTTCCGGGGAACGGTTGCCTGCCTTCTGCCTGCGGACCACCCTGCTTCGTACTGCCTGTTGGGATGCTACGCCTCCCTCCCCCTGTGCACTGCTGTCCTCGCTCTGCATATCCTCCTGCCAGGTTGGGTCAGCTACTGGATCATCCACCACGTCGTCTTCCTCTTCCTTGGCTAATCGCTGGACTGCTCCTCCTTCTCCTCATGTGCCACCATGATGACCGTTACAATAGTTAGGCTGTTGTTTCAGGTATACCCCCAGTGGTAAATTTTTACGCCCATTCTTTTTGAATGGGCATTACAACGACAGGATACCCGCTCCTTTTCAATGGGAAAAATGTTTTGAGGCACTCCTGCACGTCTCTATCCAGGGACAATGTGGAGCCTCCAAATTTTTGGCTGCCCTGCCAAAGGGCTATACTACAATACACCCACTTGAGGGTTACAGGCCCTACTACATGTCTGTATGCAAGGGTCATTGTTGAACCTCCCAATTTTTGGCTGCCCTGCCAAAGGCCTATACTACAATACACCCACTTGAGGGTTACAGGCCCTACTACATGTCTGTATGCATGGGTCATTGTTGAACCTCCCAATTTTTGGCTGCCCTGCCAAAGGCCTATACTACAATACACCCACTTGAGGGTTACAGGCCCTACTACATGTCTGTATGCATGGGTCATTGTTGAAACTCCCAAATTTTTGCTGCCCTGCCAAAGGCCTATACTACAATACACCCACTTGAGGGTTACAGGCCCTACTACATGTCTGTATGCATGGGTCATTGTTGAACCTCCCAATTTTTGGCTGCCCTGCCAAAGGCCTATACTACAATACACCCACTTGAGGGTTACAGGCCCTACTACATGTCTGTATGCATGGGTCATTGTTGAACCTCCCAATTTTTGGCTGCCCTGCCAAAGGCCTGTACTACAATACACCCACTTGAGGTTTACAGGCCCTACTGTATGTCTGTATGCATGGGTCATTGTTGAACCTCCCAATTTTTGGCTGCCCTGCCAAAGGGCTATACTACAATACACCCACTTGAGGTTTATAGGCCCTACTGTATGTCTGTATGCATGGGTCATTGTTGAACCTCCCAATTTGTGGCTGCCCTGACCAAAGGGCTAGACTACAATACACCCACTTCATGTTTACAGGCCCTCCTGCACGTCTCTATCCAGGGACAATGTGGAGCCTCCCAATTTTTGGCTGCCATGGCCAAAGGGCTATACTACAATACACCCACTTCATGTTTACAGGCCCTCCTGCACGTCTCTATCCAGGGACAATGTGGAGCCTCCCAATTTTTGGCTGCCCTGGCCAAAGGGCTATACTACAATACACCCACTTCATGTTTACAGGCCCTCCTTCACGTCTCTATCCAGGGACAATGTGGAGCCTCCCAATTTTGGACTGCCCTGGCAAAGGAAAATACTACAATACACCCAGTTCCTCAAAATGGGCACATTATTTCAAGACAGGGCTTCATGTACGTCTCTTCTCAGGGTCATCGGAGTGCCGCACAATGTTTTCACGTAAAATCTTTCATGTAATCACAAAAAGTAACATACAACAGCTGTATCTCACTATTGGGTATGTGCCCTTAACATTTCCACCCTAAATATTCATTTTGGTGTCATTTTGGAAGGTTTTCTGGTGACTCCGTAAAATTGGCGTGAAACTCGGACAACATTGTTCACAGCTGTGACTTTTGAGTGAGAAATTCTTCCAGGGGTCTTCCCCATGGTGTTGCCATGTCATTTGAGCACTCTTCTGAGACTTTTGTGACATTTTTAGGATTTTTCCATGCTGCCGGCAGTCATTTCATAAAAATACTCGGGTCTCCCATAGGATAACATTGGGCTCGGTACTCGAGCCGAGTACACGAGTATCTCGGGATGCTCGGCCCGAGCTTCGAGCACCCGAGCATTTTAGTACTCGCTCATCACTAGTCTCTACATTATTTTCACAGACAGAATCAAACCACAGTGCAAACCTGTCAGCACTTCAATTAAACAAAGATAACACCACATAATGTGTGCAAACAGCACCAGCCTGGCAGCAGTATAATTAGACAAAGAAAAACACTAAAAGGTCAGTAATTCACATCAGCATCTATAATGCAATCTGCATATGTTAATCCAATCTAAATTGTAGTATTGCACACAGGTAAAAGGCATCCACCCACGAGATCCAGATCTAGCCACAACATCCCTAAAGTTACCTTTACATGCTGCAACTTTTGGCGGCGATCGGAGGCCACCGAACCTGTGCGTGCATGTTTTTCACGGTTGCCACCGAACGCCGAAGGCGCATTTACACGCCGCAATTGCGCCTTCAACCTAAGGTGATGTGTCGTCCTGACGTTGCTTCTGTTGTAGGTCTGGTTCTGTTTATCGGTTATTGTAGTCGGTTGTGCCTACAATCACCGATATCCAGAATCCTCCCTTCCTTACCGCTTTCTGTTCCTAATGCTGATTAACTATATATATATGTAAATACCGATGACTTAATGGAAACAAGTCTGTTCTAATAAATGAGTATTTATTAAACACACCCAAAAGTCTACAACAATAATATATATATTCTAGATAGCATAAAACTAATACACAATCAATTACTGTTACAATGATGTAAAACACCCACAGTTACTAATACCCACGTTACCTAAATATACATGCACACTATATTAATTAATTACATTAATTCACCTGCCCCTAACTATCCCTGATTATTAGAGAGAGAGATAGATATAGAGATAGATATAGGGAGAGAGAGAGAGATAGATATAGAGATAGATATAGGGAGCGAGAGAGATAGATATAGAGATAGATATAGGGAGAGAGAGAGAGATAGATATAGAGATAGATATAGGGAGCGAGAGAGATAGATATAGAGATAGATATAGGGAGAGATATAGAGAGAGAAATAGAGAGATATATAGAATGATACTTAGACCAGATGAGGATGTCCTATTGCATGGTGGTTCCAAGTAGAAAAGAGAGAAAGGGTCTTGAATTCACCTCCTTTTATAGTAAAGATTTCACATCCACACCCACATGCAACCCACAACTCCGCCCTTCTCAGGTATCTTCTGTGGCAACTATTTCCAATCACCTCCTGTAATATGCAGTAATAATTCCCTGCCTGCGGATGGCGTACTTGTATCAGGGAAGAAAGTCTTGTGTTAAGTAAGTTTTAACACTCTTTGATTGACATCCTGGAGCTAATCTGAAGAAACAATGGTTTATCAGTCAAACATCACCAGTATTGTCTTAGCAATATACATCTCCATTGGTTGGAGACGGAATGTCTGCCTGAGTAGCAATGGTCAATACTCCAAACCCACAAAGGTTGTATACATATGTAAATGACATTGGATTTAGCAAACAGCTTCTGCATTCAAGCTAGGAGGCTGCAGGGCCAATATCCATTTAGCATGTAGATTTACTCCTAAAACCAAAAAGACATCACACAGAAGAACAATGCTGTACATGGTTGAAATATTCAGCTCTCATTAAATCCAATATGGAGTTCGGTGATTCATAATAATTATGCCATCACTTCCCCCTCAACACTTCACACGCCGCAATCCCCAAAGGAATGTGGGTGTACATGTTCAGCGCCACAAGAACATTGGCGTGACAAACTTGTGTATTCCGCGCCCCAAACACGCTGATTAGACAACACAATAGCGTCATGATCGGCCAGCTTACACAGGAAGGATAGCTAATGCAAGACACCATTGCAATTGCGTAGTGTGAATGGACAGCTCTTCAAATATGTTGCCCTGTGAAGGGACAGTCAATGGTAACACAGTAGCCCCCACCAATCACCTGTGGTACGCCTCCGGGAAATCAGTAGGTGACACTGATTCCATCCCTATTGCCCCTTTACACGCCGAAACTCACCTTCAGGGTTGCGTCTGGTTTTTGAACAATGCTCTGAAATCGCAACCGGGAGCAACTTTCAAAATCACCACCGGGTTCCACAAATACACGCCGCAATTTCGTGGCAACAGTGATGGAACTCCGGATTGCCTCACAGTTTCTACACCGTAGATGCGGCGTGTAAAGGTACCTTAATAGTGTATTGATTAAAACCTACCACAACAACTCGAAAGGTGTGTATGGCTCATTATAATCTAATATATAATTGCCGTAGTGCACTTCCGTCATTTTCGGCGCTACTTCTGTTGTCGTGGACGTGGCTAAACGTGGCTGCCTCGCGAAGCGGCCATTGCGAGTCTCCGACCCCGTGGAACGACCGACCAGAGCCAAGCCCCGTGGCCGAAAATAGAACCAGGGGCCCGGCCATAAATTTGCCGAAACACCGCTATGTATCTCTATGGGAAGTAGGGCGCTATTCTGATTGGTCGCTGTGTCCTGCCGGTGACCAATCAGAATAGCGCCTCACTTCCCATAGACATATAATGGACGACTTTGAGTTTCAAATTTACCGCTGAAAGTGAGGCGCTATTCTGATTGGTCGCCGGCAGCACACAGCGACCAATCAGAATAGCGCTTCACTTCCTATAGAGATATAATGGACGAAAATTCGTCCATTATATCTCTATGGAAAGTGAGGCGCTATTCTGATTGGTCGCCGGCAGCACACAGCGACCAATCAGAATACCGCCTCACTTCCCATAGAGATATAATGGATGAATTTTGATCCATTATATCTCTATGGGAAGTGAGGCGCTATTCTGATTGGTCGCTGGAGGGTATAGATGGAGTCTGCCCACTGAGACTTATCTTATGGAGTGGCTGGCTCCATGCTGCAATTTGCACCCTTGTTGACCACAGTTGATCTAGGGTCGAGATGGAGTCTGCCCACTGAGAAGTGGGGGGTGGACAAGGAGGACAGGGATGTCAGCGTTAGGACTCGTCGGACCTGAAGTCACTTTGTCGCAGTCGACGAGCAAACAGACATTGGCCAATGTGTGTACCAAGAACTTCAGAAATAAAAAGATAAGATTTTGAGTTTTTTGAAAAAACGTAAGTTTTTAACTTTTTTCCTATATATATAGCTTATTAGCATATGTACATCATTGGTAGTAACCGAGTGCTGCAGAGTATTTTTTTCTAGTTATTTGATCCAGCAGCCCTGCTGGCACCGGTTCACATTAGTCTGTGAGTGCTATGCAGTTTTTTTTTTTCTCTGTTTTGTATCTTATGGAGTGGCTGGCTCCATGCTGCAATTTGCACCCTTGTTGACGACAGGTGATCTAGGGTCGAGATGGAGTCTGCCCACTGAGAAGTGGGGGGTGGACAAGGAGGACAGGGATGTCAGCGTTAGGACTCGTCGGACCTGAAGTCACTTTGTCGCAGTCGACGAGCAAACAGACATTGGCCAATGTGTGTACCAAGAACTTCAGAAATAAAAAGATAAGATTTTGAGTTTTTTGAAAAAACGTAAGTTTTTAACTTTTTTCTCCTATATATATAGCTTATTAGCATATGTACATCATTGGTAGTAACCGAGTGCTGCAGAGTATTTTTTTCTAGTTATTTGATCCAGCAGCCCTGCTGGCACCGGTTCACATTAGTCTGTGAGTGCTATGCAGTTTTTTTTCTGTTTTGTATCTTATGGAGTGGCTGGCTCCATGCTGCAATTTGCACCCTTGTTGACCACAGGTGATCTAGGGTCGAGATGGAGTCTGCCCACTGAGAAGTGGGGGGTGGACAAGGAGGACAGGGATGTCAGCGTTAGGACTCGTCGGACCTGAAGTCACTTTGTCGCAGTCGACGAGCAAACAGACATTGGCCAATGTGTGTACCAAGAACTTCAGAAATAAAAAGATAAGATTTTGAGTTTTTTGAAAAAACGTAAGTTTTTAACTTTTTTCTCCTATATATATAGCTTATTAGCATATGTACATCATTGGTAGTAACCGAGTGCTGCAGAGTATTTTTTTCTAGTTATTTGATCCAGCAGCCCTGCTGGCACCGGTTCACATTAGTCTGTGAGTGCTATGCAGTTTTTTTTCTGTTTTGTATCTTATGGAGTGGCTGGCTCCATGCTGCAATTTGCACCCTTGTTTACCACAGGTGATCTAGGGTCGAGATGGAGTCTGCCCACTGAGAAGTGGGGGGTGGACAAGGAGGACAGGGATGTCAGCGTTAGGACTCGTCGGACCTGAAGTCACTTTGTCGCAGTCGACGAGCAAACAGACATTGGCCAATGTGTGTACCAAGAACTTCAGAAATAAAAAGATAAGATTTTGAGTTTTTTGAAAAAACGTAAGTTTTTAACTTTTTTCTCCTATATATATAGCTTATTAGCATATGTACATCATTGGTAGTAACCGAGGCTGCAGAGTATTTTTTTCTAGTTATTTGATCCAGCAGCCCTGCTGGCACCGGTTCACATTAGTCTGTGAGTGCTATGCAGTTTTTTTTTTTCTGTTTTGTATTCTTATGGGGTGGCTGGCTCCATGCTGCAATTTGCACCCTTGTTGACCACAGGTGATCTAGGGTCGAGATGGAGTCTGCCCACTGAGAAGTGGGGGTGTGGACAAGGAGGACAGGGATGTCAGCGTTAGGACTCGTCGGACCTGAAGTCACTTTGTCGCAGTCGACGAGCAAACAGACATTGGCCAATGTGTGTACCAAGAACTTCAGAAATAAAAAGATAAGATTTTGAGTTTTTTGACAAAACATAAGTTTTTAACTTTTTCTCCTATATATATAGCTTATTAGCATATGTACATCATTGGTAGTAACCGAGTGCTGCAGAGTATTTTTTTCTAGTTATTTGATCCAGCAGCCCTGCTGGCACCGATTCACATTAGTCTGTGAGTGCTATGCAGTTTTTTTTTTCTGTTTTGTATCTTATGGGTGGCTGGCTCCATGCTGCAATTTGCACCCTTGTTGACCACAGGTGATCTAGGGTCGAGATGGAGTCTGCCCACTGAGAAGTGGGGGGTGGACAAGGAGGACAGGGATGTCAGCGTTAGGACTCGTCGGACCTAAAGTCACTTTGTCGCAGTCGACGAGCAAACAGACATTGGCCAATGTGTGTACCAAGAACTTCAGAAATAAAAGATAAGATTTTGAGTTTTTTGAAAAAACTAAGTTTTTAACTTTTTCTCCTATATATATAGCTTATTAGCATATGTACATCATTGTAGTAACGAGTGCTGCAGAGTATTTTTTTAGTTATTTGATCAGCAGCCTGCTGGCACCGTTCACATTAGTCTGTGAGTGCTATGCAGTTTTTTTGTTTTGTATCTTATGGAGTGGCTGGCTCCATGCTGCAATTTGCACCTTGTTGACCACAGGTGATCTAGGGTCGAGATGGAGTCTGCCCACTGAGAAGTGGGGGGTGGACAAGGAGGACAGGGATGTCAGCGTTAGACTCGTCGACCTGAAGTCACTTTGTCGCAGTCGACGAGCAAACAGAATTGGCCAATGTGTGTACCAAGAATTCAGAAATAAAAAGATAAGATTTTGAGTTTTTTGAAAAACGTAGTTTTTAACTTTTTTCCTATATATATAGCTATTAGCATATGTACATCATTGGTAGTAACGAGTGCTGCAGAGTATTTTTTTCTAGTTATTTGATCCAGCAGCCTGCTGGCACCCGTTCACATTAGTCTGTGAGTGCTATGCAGTTTTTTTTCTGTTTTGTATCTTATGGAGTGGCTGGCTCATGCTGCAATTTGCACCCTTGTTGACCCAGGTGATCTAGGGTCGAGATGGAGTCTGCCCACTGAGAAGTGGGGGTGACAAGGAGGACAGGATGTCAGCGTTAGACTCGTCGGACCTGAAGTCACTTTGTCGCAGTCGACGAGCAAACAGACATTGGCCAATGTGTGTACCAAGAACTTCAGAAATAAAAAGATAAGATTTTGAGTTTTTGAAAAAACGTAAGTTTTTAACTTTTTTCTCCTATATATATAGCTTATTAGCATATGTACATCATTGGTAGTAACCGAGTGCTGCAGAGTATTTTTTCTAGTTATTTGATCCAGCAGCCCTGCTGGCACGGTTCACATTAGTCGTGAGTGTATGCAGTTTTTTTTTTCTGTTTTGTATCTTATGGAGTGGCTGGCTCCATGCTGCAATTTGCACCCTTGTTGACCACAGGTGATCTAGGTCGAGATGGAGTCTGCCACTGAGAAGTGGGGGTGGACAAGGAGGACAGGGATGTCAGCGTTAGGACTCGTCGGACCTGAAGTCACTTTGTCGCAGTCGACGAGCAAACAGACATTGGCCAATGTGTGTACCAAGAACTTCAGAAATAAAAAGATAAGATTTTGAGTTTTTTGAAAAAACGTAAGTTTTTAACTTTTTTCCCTATATATAAGCTTATTAGCATATGTACATCATTGGTAGTAACCGAGTGCTGCAGAGTATTTTTTCTAGTTATTTGATCCAGCAGCCCTGCTGGCACCGGTTCACATTAGTCTGTGAGTGCTATGCAGTTTTTTTTTCTGTTTTGTATCTTATGGAGTGGCTGGCTCCATGCTGCAATTTGCACCCTTGTTGACCACAGGTGATCTAGGGTCGAGATGGAGTCTGCCCACTGAGAAGTGGGGGTGGACAAGGAGGACAGGGATGTCAGCGTTAGGACTCGTCGGACCTGAAGTCACTTTGTCGCAGTCGACGAGCAAACAGACATTGGCCAATGTGTGTACCAAGAACTTCAGAAATAAAAAGATAAGATTTTGAGTTTTTTGAAAAAACGTAAGTTTTTAACTTTTTCCCTATATATAAGCTTATTAGCATATGTACATCATTGTAGTAACGAGTGCTGCAGAGTATTTTTTTCTAGTTATTGATCCAGCAGCCTGCTGGCACCGGTTCACATTAGTCTGTGAGTGCTATGCAGTTTTTTTTCTGTTTTGTATCTATGGAGTGGCTGGCTCCATGCTGCAATTTGCACCCTTGTTGACCACAGGTGATCTAGGGTCGAGATGGAGTTCTGCCACTGAGAAGTGGGGGGTGGACAAGGAGGACAGGGATGTCAGCGTTAGGACTCGTCGACCTGAAGTCACTTTGTCGCAGTCGACGAGCAAACAGACATTGGCCAATGTGTGTACCAAGAACTTCAGAAATAAAAAGATAAGATTTTGAGTTTTTGAAAAAACGTAAGTTTTTAACTTTTTTCTCCTATATATATAGCTTATAGCATATGTACATCATTGGTAGTAACCGAGTGCTGCAGAGTATTTTTTTTTAGTTATTTGATCCAGCAGCCCTGCTGGCACGGTTCACATTAGTCTGTGAGTGCTATGCAGTTTTTTTTTCTGTTTTGTATCTATGGAAAAAAAAAAAAAAAAAAAAAAAAAAAAAAAAAAAAAAAAAAAAAAAAAAAAAAAAAAAAAAAAAAAAAAAAAAAAAAAAAAAAAAAAAAAAAAAAAAAAAAAAAAAAAAAAAAAAAAAAAAAAAAAAAAAAAAAAAAAAAAAAAAAAAAAAAAAAAAAAAAAAAAAAAAAAAAAAAAAAAAAGTTTTGTATCTTATGGAGTGGCTGGCTCCATGCTGCAATTTGCACCCTTGTTGACCACAGGTGATCTAGGGTCGAGATGGAGTCTGCCCACTGAGAAGTGGGGGGTGGACAAGGAGGACAGGGATGTCAGCGTTAGGACTCGTCGGACCTGAAGTCACTTTGTCGCAGTCGACGAGCAAACAGACATTGGCCAATGTGTGTACCAAGAACTTCAGAAATAAAAAGATAAGATTTTGAGTTTTTTGAAAAAACGTAAGTTTTTAACTTTTTCTCCTATATATATAGCTTATTAGCATATGTACATCATTGGTAGTAACCGAGTGCTGCAGAGTATTTTTTTCTAGTTATTTGATCCAGCAGCCCTGCTGGCACCGGTTCACATTAGTCTGTGAGTGCTATGCAGTTTTTTTTTCTGTTTTGTATCTTATGGAGTGGCTGGCTCCATGCTGCAATTTGCACCCTTGTTGACCACAGGTGATCTAGGGTCGAGATGGAGTCTGCCCACTGAGAAGTGGGGGGTGGACAAGGAGGACAGGGATGTCAGCGTTAGGACTCGTCGGACCTGAAGTCACTTTGTCGCAGTCGACGAGCAAACAGACATTGGCCAATTGTGTGTACCAAGAACTTCAGAAATAAAAAGATAAGATTTTGAGTTTTTTGAAAAAACGTAAGTTTTTAACTTTTTTCTCCTATATATATAGCTTATTAGCATATGTACATCATTGGTAGTAACGAGTGCTGCAGAGTATTTTTTTCTAGTTATTTGATCCAGCAGCCCTGCTGGCACCGGTTCACATTAGTCTGTGAGTGCTATGCAGTTTTTTTTTTTCTGTTTTGTATCTTATGGAGTGGCTGGCTCCATGCTGCAATTTGCACCCTTGTTGACCACAGGTGATCTAGGGTCGAGATGGAGTCTGCCCACTGAGAAGTGGGGGGTGGACAAGGAGGACAGGGATGTCAGCGTTAGGACTCGTCGGACCTGAAGTCACTTTGTCGCAGTCGACGAGCAAACAGACATTGGCCAATGTGTGTACCAAGAACTTCAGAAATAAAAAGATAAGATTTTGAGTTTTTTGAAAAAACGTAAGTTTTTAACTTTTTTCTCCATATATATATAGCTTATTAGCATATGTACATCATTGGTAGTAACCGAGCGCTGCAGAGTATTTTTTTCTAGTTATTTGATCCAGCAGCCCTGCTGGCACCGGTTCACATTAGTCTGTGAGTGCTATGCAGTTTTTTTTTTCTGTTTTGTATCTTATGGAGTGGCTGGCTCCATGCTGCAATTTGCACCCTTGTTGACCACAGGTGATCTAGGGTCGAGATGGAGTCTGCCCACTGAGAAGTGGGGGGTGGACAAGGAGGACAGGGATGTCAGCGTTAGGACTCGTCGGACCTGAAGTCACTTTGTCGCAGTCGACGAGCAAACAGACATTGGCCAATGTGTGTACCAAGAACTTCAGAAATAAAAAGATAAGATTTTGAGTTTTTTGAAAAAACGTAAGTTTTTAACTTTTTTCTCCTATATATATAGCTTATTAGCATATGTACATCATTGGTAGTAACCGAGTGCTGCAGAGTATTTTTTTCTAGTTATTTGATCCAGCAGCCCTGCTGGCACCGGTTCACATTAGTCTGTGAGTGCTATGCAGTTTTTTTTTCTGTTTTGTATCTTATGGAGTGGCTGGCTCCATGCTGCAATTTGCACCCTTGTTGACCACAGGTGATCTAGGGTCGAGATGGAGTCTGCCCACTGAGAAGTGGGGGTGGACAAGGAGGACAGGGATGTCAGCGTTAGGACTCGTCGGACCTGAAGTCACTTTGTCGCAGTCGACGAGCAAACAGACATTGGCCAATGTGTGTACCAAGAACTTCAGAAATAAAAAGATAAGATTTTGAGTTTTTTGAAAAACGTAAGTTTTTAACTTTTTTCTCCTATATATATAGCTTATTAGCATATGTACATCATTGGTAGTAACCGAGTGCTGCAGAGTATTTTTTTCTAGTTATTTGATCCAGCAGCCCTGCTGGCACCGGTTCACATTAGTCTGTGAGTGCTATGCAGTTTTTTTTTTTCTGTTTTGTATCTTATGGAGTGGCTGGCTCCATGCTGCAATTTGCACCCTTGTTGACCACAGGTGATCTAGGGTCGAGATGGAGTCTGCCCACTGAGAAGTGGGGGGTGGACAAGGAGGACAGGGATGTCAGCGTTAGGACTCGTCGGACCTGAAGTCACTTTGTCGCAGTCGACGAGCAAACAGACATTGGCCAATGTGTGTACCAAGAACTTCAGAAATAAAAAGATAAGATTTTGAGTTTTTTGAAAAAACGTAAGTTTTTAACTTTTTTCTCCTATATATATAGCTTATTAGCATATGTACATCATTGGTAGTAACCGAGTGCTGCAGAGTATTTTTTTCTAGTTATTTGATCCAGCAGCCCTGCTGGCACCGGTTCACATTAGTCTGTGAGTGCTATGCAGTTTTTTTTTCTGTTTTGTATCTTATGGAGTGGCTGGCTCCATGCTGCAATTTGCACCCTTGTTGACCACAGGTGATCTAGGGTCGAGATGGAGTCTGCCCACTGAGAAGTGGGGGGTGGACAAGGAGGACAGGGATGTCAGCGTTAGGACTCGTCGGACCTGAAGTCACTTTGTCGCAGTCGACGAGCAAACAGACATTGGCCAATGTGTGTACCAAGAACTTCAGAAATAAAAAGATAAGATTTTGAGTTTTTTGAAAAAACGTAAGTTTTTTAACTTTTTTCTCCTATAAATAGCTTATTAGCATATGTACATCATTGGTAGTAACCGAGCTGCAGAGTATTTTTTTCTAGTTATTTGATCCAGCAGCCCTGCTGGCACCGGTTCACATTAGTCTGTGAGTGCTATGCAGTTTTTTTTTCTGTTTTGTATCTTATGGAGTGGCTGGCTCCATGCGCAATTTGCACCCTTGTTGACCACAGGTGATCTAGGGTCGAGATGGAGTCTGCCCACTGAGAAGTGGGGGGTTTGGGCAAGGAGGACAGGGATGTCAGCGTTAGGACTCGTCGGACCTGAAGTCACTTTGTCGCAGTCGACGAGCAAACAGACATTGGCCAATGTGTGTACCAAGAACTTCAGAAATAAAAAGATAAGATTTTGAGTTTTTTGAAAAAACGTAAGTTTTTAACTTTTTTCTCCTATATATATAGCTTATTAGCATATGTACATCATTGGTAGTAACCGAGTGCTGCAGAGTATTTTTTTCTAGTTATTTGATCCAGCAGCCCTGCTGGCACCGGTTCACATTAGTCTGTGAGTGCTATGCAGTTTTTTTTTTTCTGTTTTGTATCTTATGGAGTGGCTGGCTCCATGCTGCAATTTGCACCCTTGTTGACCACAGGTGATCTAGGGTCGAGATGGAGTCTGCCCACTGAGAAGTGGGGGGTGGACAAGGAGGACAGGGATGTCAGCGTTAGGACTCGTCGGACCTGAAGTCACTTTGTCGCAGTCGACGAGCAAACAGACATTGGCCAATGTGTGTACCAAGAACTTCAGAAATAAAAAGATAAGATTTTGAGTTTTTTGAAAAAACGTAAGTTTTTTAACTTTTTTCTCCTATATATATAGCTTATTAGCATATGTACATCATTGGTAGTAACCGAGTGCTGCAGAGTATTTTTTTCTAGTTATTTGATCCAGCAGCCCTGCTGGCACCGGTTCACATTAGTCTGTGAGTGCTATGCAGTTTTTTTTTCTGTTTTTGTATCTTATGGAGTGGCTGGCTCCATGCTGCAATTTGCACCCTTGTTGACCACAGGTGATCTAGGGTCGAGATGGAGTCTGCCCACTGAGAAGTGGGGGTGGACAAGGAGGACAGGGATTCAGCGTTAGGACTCGTCGGACCTGAAGTCACTTTGTCGCAGTCGACGAGCAAACAGACATTGGCCAATGTGTGTACCAAGAACTTCAGAAATAAAAAGATAAGATTTTGAGTTTTTTTGAAAAAACGTAAGTTTTTAACTTTTTTCTCCTATATATATAGCTTATTAGCATATTACATCATGGTAGTAACCGAGCGCTGCAGAGTATTTTTTCTAGTTATTTGATCCAGCAGCCCTGCTGGCACGGTTCACATTAGTCTGTGAGTGCTATGCAGTTTTTTTTTTCTGTTTTGTATCTTATGGAGTGGCTGGCTCCATGCTGCAATTTGCACCCTTGTTGACCACAGGTGATCTAGGGTCGAGATGGAGTCTGCCCACTGAGAAGTGGGGGTGGACAAGGAGGACAGGGATGTCAGCGTTAGGACTCGTCGGACCTGAAGTCACTTTGTCGCAGTCGACGAGCAAACAGACATTGGCCAATGTGTGTACCAAGAACTTCAGAAATAAAAAGATAAGATTTTGAGTTTTTTGAAAAAACGTAAGTTTTTAACTTTTTTCTCCTATATAATAGCTTATTAGCATATGTACATCATTGGTAGTAACCGAGGCTGCAGAGTATTTTTTTCTAGTTATTTGATCCAGCAGCCCTGCTGGCACCGGTTCACATTAGTCTGTGAGTGCTATGCAGTTTTTTTTCTGTTTTGTATCTTATGGAGTGGCTGGCTCCATGCTGCAATTTCACCCTTGTTGACCACAGTGATCTAGGGTCGAGATGGAGTCTGCCCACTGAGAAGTGGGGGTGGACAAGGAGGACAGGATGTCAGCGTTAGGACTCGTCGACCTGAAGTCACTTTGTCGCAGTCGACGAGCAAACAGACATTGGCCAATGTGTGTACCAAGAACTTCAGAAATAAAAAGATAAGATTTTGAGTTTTTGAAAAAACGTAAGTTTTAACTTTTTTCTCCTATATATATAGCTTATTAGCATATGTACATCTTGGTAGTAACGATGCTGCAGAGTATTTTTTTTCTAGTTATTGATCCAGCAGCCCTGCTGGCACCGGTTCACATAGTCTGTGAGTGCTATGCAGTTTTTTTCTGTTTTGTATCTTATGGAGTGGCTGGCTCCATGCTGCAATTGCACCCTTGTTGACCACAGGGATCTAGGGTCGAGATGGAGTCTGCCCACTGAGAAGTGGGGGTGGACAAGGAGGACAGGGATGTCAGCGTAGGACTCGTCGGACCTGAAGTCACTTTGTCGCAGTCGACGAGCAAACAGACATTGGCCAATGTGTGTACCAAGAACTTCAGAAATAAAAGATAGATTTTGAGTTTTTGAAAAAATAAGTTTTTAACTTTTTCTCCTATATATAAGCTATTAGCATATGTACATCATTGGTAGTAACCGAGTGCTGCAGATATTTTTTTCTAGTTATTTGATCCAGCAGCCCGCTGGCAACCGGTTCACATTAGTCTGTGAGTGCTATGCAGTTTTTTTTTCTGTTTTGTATCTTATGGAGTGGCTGGCTCCATGCTGCAATTTGCACCCTTGTTGACCACAGGTGATCTAGGTCGAGATGGAGTCTGCCCACTGAGAAGTGGGGGTGGACAAGAGGACAGGATGTCAGCGTAGGACTCGTCGGACCTGAAGTCACTTTGTCGCAGTCGACGAGCAAACAGACATTGGCCAATGTGTGTACCAAGAACTTCAGAAATAAAAAGATAAGATTTTGAGTTTTTTGAAAAAATAAGTTTTTAACTTTTTCTCTATATATGCTTATTAGCATATGTACATCATTGGTAGTAACCGAGTGCTGCAGAGTATTTTTTTCTAGTTATTTGATCCAGCAGCCTGCTGCACCGGTTCACATAGTCTGTGAGTGCTATGCAGTTTTTTTTTCTGTTTTGTATCTTATGGAGTGGCTGGCTCCATGCTGCAATTTGCACCCTTGTTGACCACAGGTGATCTAGGGTCGAGATGGAGTCTGCCACTGAGAAGTGGGGGTGGACAAGGAGGACAGGGATGTCAGCGTTAGGACTCGTCGGACCTGAAGTCACTTTGTCGCAGTCGACGAGCAAACAGACATTGGCCAATGTGTGTACCAAGAACTTCAGAAATAAAAAGATAAGATTTTGAGTTTTTTGAAAAAATAAGTTTTTAACTTTTTCTCCTATATATATAGCGTATTAGCATATGTACATCATTGGTAGTAACCGAGTGCTGCAGAGTATTTTTTTCTAGTTATTTGATCCAGCAGCCCTGCTGGCACCGTTCACATTAGTCTGTGAGTGCTATGCAGTTTTTTTTTTTCTGTTTTGTATCTTATGGAGTGGCTGGCTCCATGCTGCAATTTGCACCCTTGTTGACCACAGGTGATCTAGGGTCGAGATGGAGTCTGCCCACTGAGAAGTGGGGGGTGGACAAGGAGGACAGGGATGTCAGCGTTAGGACTCGTCGGACCTGAAGTCACTTTGTCGCAGTCGACGAGCAAACAGACATTGGCCAATGTGTGTACCAAGAACTTCAGAAATAAAAAGATAAGATTTTGAGTTTTTTGAAAAAAATAAGTTTTTAACTTTTTCTCCTATATATATAGCGTATTAGCATAATGTACATCATTGGTAGTAACCGAGGCTGCAGAGTATTTTTTTCTAGTTATTTGATCCAGCAGCCCTGCTGGCACCGGTTCACATTAGTCTGTGAGTGCTATGCAGTTTTTTTTTTTCTGTTTTGTATCTTATGGAGTGGCTGGCTCCATGCTGCAATTTGCACCCTTGTTGACCACAGGTGATCTAGGGTCGAGATGGAGTCTGCCCACTGAGAAGTGGGGGGTGGACAAGGAGGACAGGATGTCAGCGTTAGGACTCGTCGGACCTGAAGTCACTTTGTCGCAGTCGACGAGCAAACAGACATTGGCCAATGTGTGTACCAAGAACTTCAGAAATAAAAAGATAAGATTTTGAGTTTTTTTGAAAAAACGTAAGTTTTTAACTTTTTTCTCCTATACAGTTAGGGCCAGAAATATTTGGACAGTGACACAATTTTCGCGAGTTGGGCTCTGCATGCCACCACATTGGATTTGAAATGAAACCTCTACAACAGAATTCAAGTGCTGATTGTAATGTTTAATTTTAAGGGTTGAACAAAAATATCTGATAGAAAATGTAGGAATTGTACACATTTCTTTACAAACACTCCACATTTTAGGAGGTCAAAAGTAATTGGACAAATAAACATAACCCAAACAAAATATTTTTATTTTCAATATTTTGTTGCGAATCCTTTGGAGGCAATCACTGCCTTAAGTCTGGAACCCATGGACATCACCAAATGCTGGGTTTCCTCCTTCTTAATGCTTTGCCAGGCCTTTACAGCCGCAGCCTTCAGGTCTTGCTTGTTTGTGGGTCTTTCCGTCTTAAGTCTGGATTTCAGCAAGTGAAATGCATGCTCAATTGGGTTAAGATCTGGTGATTGACTTGGCCATTGCAGAATGTTCCACTTTTTTGCACTCATGAACTCCTGGGTAGCTTTGGCTGTATGCTTGGGGTCATTGTCCATCTGTACTATGAAGCGCCGTCCAATCAACTTTGCAGCATTTGGCTGAATCTGGGCTGAAAGTATATCCAGGTACACTTCAGAATTCATCCGGCTACTCTTGTCTGCTGTTATGTCATCAATAAACACAAGTGACCCAGTGCCATTGAAAGCCATGCATGCCCATGCCATCACGTTGCCTCCACCATGTTTTACAGAGGATGTGGTGTGCCTTGGATCATGTGCCGTTCCCTTTCTTCTCCAAACTTTTTTCTTCCCATCATTCTGGTACAGGTTGATCTTTGTCTCATCTGTCCATAGAATACTTTTCCAGAACTGAGCTGGCTTCTTGAGGTGTTTTTCAGCAAATTTAACTCTGGCCTGTCTATTTTTGGAATTGATGAATGGTTTGCATCTAGATGTGAACCCTTTGTATTTACTGTCATGGAGTCTTCTCTTTACTGTTGACTTAGAGACAGATACACCTACTTCACTGAGAGTGTTCTGGACTTCAGTTGATGTTGTGAACGGGTTCTTCTTCACCAAATAAAGTATGCGGCGATCATCCACCACTGTTGTCATCCGTGGACGTCCAGGCCTTTTAGAGTTCCCAAGCTCACCAGTCAATTCCTTTTTTCTCAGAATGTACCCAACTGTTGATTTTGCTACTCCAAGCATGTCTGCTATCTCTCTGATGGATTTTTTCTTTTATTTCAGCCTCAGGATGTTCTGCTTCACCTCAATTGAGAGTTCCTTTGACCGCATGTTGTCTGGTCACAGCAACAGCTTCCAAATGCAAAACCACACACCTGGAATCCACCCCTGACATTTTGACTACTTCATTGATTACAGGTTAACGAGGGAGACGCCTTCAGAGTTAATTGCAGCCCTTACAGACCATTGTCCAATTACTTTTGGTCCCTTGAAAAAGAGGAGGCTATGCATTACAGAGCTATGATTCCTAAACCCTTTCTCCGATTTGGATGTGGAAACTCTCATATTGCAGCTGGGAGTGTGCACTTTCAGCCCATATTATATATATAATTGTATTTCTGAACATATTTTTGTAAACAGCTAAAATAACAAAACTTGTGTCACTGTCCAAATATTTCTGGCCCTAACTGTATATATAGCTTATTAGCATATGTACATCATTGGTAGTAACCGAGCGCTGCAGAGTATTTTTTTCTAGTTATTTGATCCAGCAGCCCTGCTGGCACCGGTTCACATTAGTCTGTGAGTGCTATGCAGTTTTTTTTCTGTTTTGTATCTTATGGAGTGGCTGGCTCCATGCTGCAATTTGCACCCTTGTTGACCACAGGTGATCTAGGGTCGAGATGGAGTCTGCCCACTGAGAAGTGGGGGGTGGACAAGGAGGACAGGGATGTTAGCGTTAGGACTCGTCGGACCTGAAGTCACTTTGTCGCAGTCGACGAGCAAACCGACATTGGCCAATGTGTGTACCAAGAACTTCAGAAATAAAAAGATAAGATTTTGAGTTTTTTGAAAAAACGTAAGTTTTTAACTTTTTTCTCCTATATATATAGCTTATTAGCATATGTACATCATTGGTAGTAACCGAGCGCTGCAGAGTATTTTTTTCTAGTTATTTGATCCAGCAGCCCTGCTGGCACCGGTTCACATTAGTCTGTGAGTGCTATGCAGTTTTTTTTTTCTGTTTTGTATCTTATGGAGTGGCTGGCTCCATGCTGCAATTTGCACCCTTGTTGACCACAGGTGATCTAGGGTCGAGATGGAGTCTGCCCACTGAGAAGTGGGGGGTGGACAAGGAGGACAGGGATGTCAGCGTTAGGACTCGTCGGACCTGAAGTCACTTTGTCGCAGTCGACGAGCAAACAGACATTGGCCAATGTGTGTACCAAGAACTTCAGAAATAAAAAGATAAGATTTTGAGTTTTTTGAAAAAACGTAAGTTTTTAACTTTTTTCTCCTATATATATAGCTTATTAGCATATGTACATCATTGGTAGTAACCGAGCGCTGCAGAGTATTTTTTTCTAGTTATTTGATCCAGCAGCCCTGCTGGCACCGGTTCACATTAGTCTGTGAGTGCTATGCAGTTTTTTTTCTGTTTTGTATCTTATGGAGTGGCTGGCTCCATGCTGCAATTTGCACCCTTGTTGACCACAGGTGATCTAGGGTCGAGATGGAGTCTGCCCACTGAGAAGTGGGGGGTGGACAAGGAGGACAGGGATGTTAGCGTTAGGACTCGTCGGACCTGAAGTCACTTTGTCGCAGTCGACGAGCAAACAGACATTGGCCAATGTGTGTACCAAGAACTTCAGAAATAAAAAGATAAGATTTTGAGTTTTTTGAAAAAACGTAAGTTTTTAACTTTTTTCTCCTATATATATAGCTTATTTGCATATGTACATCATTGGTAGTAACCGAGCGCTGCAGAGTATTTTTTTCTAGTTATTTGATCCAGCAGCCCTGCTGGCACCGGTTCACATTAGTCTGTGAGTGCTATGCAGTTTTTTTTTTTCTGTCTTGTATCTTATGGAGTGGCTGGCTCCATGCTGCAATTTACACCCTTGTTGACCACAGGTGATCTAGGGTCGAGATGGAGTCTGCCCACTGAGAAGTGGGGGGTGGACAAGGAGGACAGGGATGTCAGCGTTAGGACTCGTCGGACCTGAAGTCACTTTGTCGCAGTTGACGAGCAAACAGACATTGGCCAATGTGTGTACCAAGAACTTCAGAAATAAAAAGATAAGATTTTGAGTTTTTTGAAAAAATGTAAGTTTTTAACTTTGTTCTCCTATATATATAGCTTATTAGCATATGTACATCATTGGTAGTAACCGAGTGCTGCAGAGTATTTTTTTCTAGTTATTTGATCCAGCAGCCCTGCTGGCACCGGTTCACATTAGTCTGTGAGTGCTATGCAGTTTTTTTTTTTTCTGTTTTGTATCTTATGGAGTGGCTGGCTCCATGCTGCAATTTGCACCCTTGTTGACCACAGGTGATCTAGGGTCGAGATGGAGTCTGCCCACTGAGAAGTGGGGGTGGACAAGGAGGACAGGGATGTCAGCGTTAGGACTCGTCGGACCTGAAGTCACTTTGTCGCAGTCGACGAGCAAACAGACATTGGCCAATGTGTGTACCAAGAACTTCAGAAATAAAAAGATAAGATTTTGAGTTTTTTGAAAAAACGTAAGTTTTTAACTTTTTTCTCCTATACAGTTAGGGCCAGAAATATTTGGACAGTGACACAATTTTCGCGAGTTGGGCTCTGCATGCCACCACATTGGATTTGAAATGAAACCTCTACAACAGAATTCAAGTGCTGATTGTAATGTTTAATTTTAAGGGTTGAACAAAAATATCTGATAGAAAATGTAGGAATTGTACACATTTCTTTACAAACACTCCACATTTTAGGAGGTCAAAAGTAATTGGACAAATAAACATAACCCAAACAAAATATTTTTATTTTCAATATTTTGTTGCGAATCCTTTGGAGGCAATCACTGCCTTAAGTCTGGAACCCATGGACATCACCAAATGCTGGGTTTCCTCCTTCTTAATGCTTTGCCAGGCCTTTACAGCCGCAGCCTTCAGGTCTTGCTTGTTTGTGGGTCTTTCCGTCTTAAGTCTGGATTTCAGCAAGTGAAATGCATGCTCAATTGGGTTAAGATCTGGTGATTGACTTGGCCATTGCAGAATGTTCCACTTTTTTGCACTCATGAACTCCTGGGTAGCTTTGGCTGTATGCTTGGGGTCATTGTCCATCTGTACTATGAAGCGCCGTCCAATCAACTTTGCAGCATTTGGCTGAATCTGGGCTGAAAGTATATCCAGGTACACTTCAGAATTCATCCGGCTACTCTTGTCTGCTGTTATGTCATCAATAAACACAAGTGACCCAGTGCCATTGAAAGCCATGCATGCCCATGCCATCACGTTGCCTCCACCATGTTTTACAGAGGATGTGGTGTGCCTTGGATCATGTGCCGTTCCCTTTCTTCTCCAAACTTTTTTCTTCCCATCATTCTGGTACAGGTTGATCTTTGTCTCATCTGTCCATAGAATACTTTTCCAGAACTGAGCTGGCTTCTTGAGGTGTTTTTCAGCAAATTTAACTCTGGCCTGTCTATTTTTGGAATTGATGAATGGTTTGCATCTAGATGTGAACCCTTTGTATTTACTGTCATGGAGTCTTCTCTTTACTGTTGACTTAGAGACAGATACACCTACTTCACTGAGAGTGTTCTGGACTTCAGTTGATGTTGTGAACGGGTTCTTCTTCACCAAATAAAGTATGCGGCGATCATCCACCACTGTTGTCATCCGTGGACGTCCAGGCCTTTTAGAGTTCCCAAGCTCACCAGTCAATTCCTTTTTTCTCAGAATGTACCCAACTGTTGATTTTGCTACTCCAAGCATGTCTGCTATCTCTCTGATGGATTTTTTCTTTTTTTTCAGCCTCAGGATGTTCTGCTTCACCTCAATTGAGAGTTCCTTTGACCGCATGTTGTCTGGTCACAGCAACAGCTTCCAAATGCAAAACCACACACCTGGAATCCACCCCTGACATTTTGACTACTTCATTGATTACAGGTTAACGAGGGAGACGCCTTCAGAGTTAATTGCAGCCCTTACAGTCCATTGTCCAATTACTTTTGGTCCCTTGAAAAAGAGGAGGCTATGCATTACAGAGCTATGATTCCTAAACCCTTTCTCCGATTTGGATGTGGAAACTCTCATATTGCAGCTGGGAGTGTGCACTTTCAGCCCATATTATATATATAATTGTATTTCTGAACATATTTTTGTAAACAGCTAAAATAACAAAACTTGTGTCACTGTCCAAATATTTCTGGCCCTAACTGTATATATAGCTTATTAGCATATGTACATCATTGGTAGTAACCGAGCGCTGCAGAGTATTTTTTTCTAGTTATTTGATCCAGCAGCCCTGCTGGCACCGGTTCACATTAGTCTGTGAGTGCTATGCAGTTTTTTTTTCTGTTTTGTATCTTATGGAGTGGCTGGCTCCATGCTGCAATTTGCACCCTTGTTGACCACAGGTGATCTAGGGTCGAGATGGAGTCTGCCCACTGAGAAGTGGGGGTGGACAAGGAGGACAGGGATGTTAGCGTTAGGACTCGTCGGACCTGAAGTCACTTTGTCGCAGTCGACGAGCAAACCGACATTGGCCAATGTGTGTACCAAGAACTTCAGAAATAAAAAGATAAGATTTTGAGTTTTTTGAAAAAACGTAAGTTTTTAACTTTTTTCTCCTATATATATAGCTTATTAGCATATGTACATCATTGGTAGTAACCGAGCGCTGCAGAGTATTTTTTTCTAGTTATTTGATCCAGCAGCCCTGCTGGCACCGGTTCACATTAGTCTGTGAGTGCTATGCAGTTTTTTTTTTTCTGTTTTGTATCTTATGGAGTGGCTGGCTCCATGCTGCAATTTGCACCCTTGTTGACCACAGGTGATCTAGGGTCGAGATGGAGTCTGCCCACTGAGAAGTGGGGGGTGGACAAGGAGGACAGGGATGTCAGCGTTAGGACTCGTCGGACCTGAAGTCACTTTGTCGCAGTCGACGAGCAAACAGACATTGGCCAATGTGTGTACCAAGAACTTCAGAAATAAAAAGATAAGATTTTGAGTTTTTTGAAAAAACGTAAGTTTTTAACTTTTTTCTCCTATATATATAGCTTATTAGCATATGTACATCATTGGTAGTAACCGAGTGCTGCAGAGTATTTTTTTCTAGTTATTTGATCCAGCAGCCCTGCTGGCACCGGTTCACATTAGTCTGTGAGTGCTATGCAGTTTTTTTTTTTCTGTTTTGTATCTTATGGAGTGGCTGGCTCCATGCTGCAATTTGCACCCTTGTTGACCACAGGTGATCTAGGGTCGAGATGGAGTCTGCCCACTGAGAAGTGGGGGGTGGACAAGGAGGACAGGGATGTCAGCGTTAGGACTCGTCGGACCTGAAGTCACTTTGTCGCAGTCGACGAGCAAACAGACATTGGCCAATGTGTGTACCAAGAACTTCAGAAATAAAAAGATAAGATTTTGAGTTTTTTGAAAAAACGTAAGTTTTTAACTTTTTTCTCCTATATATATAGCTTATTAGCATATGTACATCATTGGTAGTAACCGAGCGCTGCAGAGTATTTTTTTCTAGTTATTTGATCCAGCAGCCCTGCTGGCACCGGTTCACATTAGTCTGTGAGTGCTATGCAGTTTTTTTTCTGTTTTGTATCTTATGGAGTGGCTGGCTCCATGCTGCAATTTGCACCCTTGTTGACCACAGGTGATCTAGGGTCGAGATGGAGTCTGCCCACTGAGAAGTGGGGGGTGGACAAGGAGGACAGGGATGTCAGCGTTAGGACTCGTCGGACCTGAAGTCACTTTGTCGCAGTCGACGAGCAAACAGACATTGGCCAATGTGTGTACCAAGAACTTCAGAAATAAAAAGATAAGATTTTGAGTTTTTTGAAAAAAGTAAGTTTTTAACTTTGTTCTCCTATATATATAGCTTATTAGCATATGTACATCATTGGTAGTAACCGAGTGCTGCAGAGTATTTTTTTCTAGTTATTTGATCCAGCAGCCCTGCTGGCACCGGTTCACATTAGTCTGTGAGTGCTATGCAGTTTTTTTTTTTCTGTTTTGTATCTTATGGAGTGGCTGGCTCCATGCTGCAATTTGCACCCTTGTTGACCACAGGTGATCTAGGGTCGAGATGGAGTCTGCCCACTGAGAAGTGGGGGGTGGACAAGGAGGACAGGGATGTCAGCGTTAGGACTCGTCGGACCTGAAGTCACTTTGTCGCAGTCGACGAGCAAACAGACATTGGCCAATGTGTGTACCAAGAACTTCAGAAATAAAAAGATAAGATTTTGAGTTTTTTGAAAAAACGTAAGTTTTTAACTTTTTTCTCCTATATATATAGCTTATTAGCATATGTACATCATTGGTAGTAACCGAGCGCTGCAGAGTATTTTTTTCTAGTTATTTGATCCAGCAGCCCTGCTGGCACCGTTCACATTAGTCTGTGAGTGCTATGCTAGTTTTTTTTTTCTGTTTTGTATCTTATGGAGTGGCTGGCTCCATGCTGCAATTTACACCCTTGTTGACCACAGGTGATCTAGGGTCGAGATGGAGTCTGCCCACTGAGAAGTGGGGGGTGGACAAGGAGGACAGGGATGTCAGCGTTAGGACTCGTCGGACCTGAAGTCACTTTGTCGCAGTCGACGAGCAAACAGACATTGGCCAATGTGTGTACCAAGAACTTCAGAAAATAAAAGATAAGATTTTGAGTTTTTTGAAAAAACGTAAGTTTTTAACTTTTTTCTCCTATATATATAGCTTATTAGCATATGTACATCATTGGTAGTAACGATGCTGCAGAGTATTTTTTTCTAGTTATTTGATCCAGCATCCCTGCTGGCACCGGTTCACATTAGTCTGTGAGTGCTATGCAGTTTTTTTTTTTCTGTTTTGTATCTTATGGAGTGGCTGGCTCCATGCTGCAATTTGCACCCTTGTTGACCACAGGTGATCTAGGGTCGAGATGGAGTCTGCCCACTGAGAAGTGGGGGGTGGACAAGGAGGACAGGGATGTCAGCGTTAGGACTCGTCGGACCTGAAGTCACTTTGTCGCAGTCGACGAGCAAACAGACATTGGCCAATGTGTGTACCAAGAACTTCAGAAATAAAAAGATAAGATTTTGAGTTTTTTGAAAAAACGTAAGTTTTTAACTTTTTTCTCCTATATATATAGCTTATTAGCATATGTACATCATTGGTAGTAACCGAGCGCTGCAGAGTATTTTTTTCTAGTTATTTGATCCAGCAGCCCTGCTGGCACCGGTTCACATTAGTCTGTGAGTGCTATGCAGTTTTTTTTTTTCTGTTTTGTATCTTATGGAGTGGCTGGCTCCATGCTGCAATTTGCACCCTTGTTGACCACAGGTGATCTAGGGTCGAGATGGAGTCTGCCCACTGAGAAGTGGGGGGTGGACAAGGAGGACAGGGATGTCAGCGTTAGGACTCGTCGGACCTGAAGTCACTTTGTCGCAGTCGACGAGCAAACAGACATTGGCCAATGTGTGTACCAAGAACTTCAGAAATAAAAAGATAAGATTTTGAGTTTTTTGAAAAAAAGTAAGTTTTTAACTTTTTTCTCCTATATATATAGCTTATTAGCATATGTACATCATTGGTAGTAACCGAGCGCTGCAGAGTATTTTTTTCTAGTTATTTGATCCAGCAGCCCTGCTGGCACCGGTTCACATTAGTCTGTGAGTGCTATGCAGTTTTTTTTTCTGTTTTGTATCTTATGGAGTGGCTGGCTCCATGCTGCAATTTGCACCCTTGTTGACCACAGGTGATCTAGGGTCGAGATGGAGTCTGCCCACTGAGAAGTGGGGGGTGGACAAGGAGGACAGGGATGTCAGCGTTAGGACTCGTCGGACCTGAAGTCACTTTGTCGCAGTCGACGAGCAAACAGACATTGGCCAATGTGTGTACCAAGAACTTCAGAAATAAAAAGATAAGATTTTGAGTTTTTTGAAAAAACGTAAGTTTTTAACTTTTTTCTCCTATATATATAGCTATTATTGCATATGTACATCATTGGTAGTAACCGAGCGCTGCAGAGTATTTTTTTCTAGTTATTTGATCCAGCAGCCCTGCTGGCACCGGTTCACATTAGTCTGTGAGTGCTATGCAGTTTTTTTTTTTCTGTTTGTATCTTATGGAGTGGCTGGCTCCATGCTGCAATTTCACCCTTGTTGACCACAGGTGATCTAGGGTCGAGATGGAGTCTGCCCACTGAGAAGTGGGGGTGGACAAGGAGGACAGGGATGTCAGCGTTAGGACTCGTCGGACCTGAAGTCACTTTGTCGCAGTTGACGAGCAAACAGACATTGGCCAATGTGTGTACCAAGAACTTCAGAAATAAAAAGATAAGATTTTGAGTTTTTTGAAAAAAGTAAGTTTTTAACTTTGTTCTCCTATATATATAGCTATTAGCATATGTACAATCATTGTAGTAACCGAGTGCTGCAGAGTATTTTTTTCTAGTTATTTGATCCAGCAGCCCTGCTGGCACCGGTTCACATTAGTCTGTGAGTGCTATGCAGTTTTTTTTTTTCTGTTTTGTATCTTATGGAGTGGCTGGCTCCATGCTGCAATTTGCACCCTTGTTGACCACAGGTGATCTAGGGTCGAGATGGAGTCTACCCACTGAGAAGTGGGGGGTGGACAAGGAGGACAGGGATGTCAGCGTTAGGACTCGTCGGACCTGAAGTCACTTTGTCGCAGTCGACGAGCAAACAGACATTGGCCAATGTGTGTACCAAGAACTTCAGAAATAAAAAGATAAGATTTTGAGTTTTTGAAAAAACGTAAGTTTTTAACTTTTTTCTCCTATATATATAGCTTATTAGCATATGTACATCATTGGTAGTAACCGAGCGCTGCAGAGTATTTTTTTCTAGTTATTTCATCCAGCAGCCCTGCTGGCACCGATTCACATTAGTCTGTGAGTGCTATGTAGTTTTTTTTTCTGTTTTGTATCTTATGGAGTGGCTGGCTCCATGCTGCAATTTGCACCCTTGTTGACCACAGGTGATCTAGGGTCGAGATGGAGTCTGCCCACTGAGAAGTGGGGGGTGGACAAGGAGGACAGGGATGTTAGCGTTAGGACTCGTCGGACCTGAAGTCACTTTGTCGCAGTCGACGAGCAAACAGACATTGGCCAATGTGTGTACCAAGAACTTCAGAAATAAAAAGATAAGATTTTGAGTTTTTTGAAAAAAACGTAAGTTTTTAACTTTTTTCTCCTATATATAGCTCATTAGCATATGTACATCATTGGTAGTAACCGAGCGCTACAGAGTATTTTTTTCTAGTTATTTGATCCAGCAGCCCTGCTGGCACCGGTTCACATTAGTCTGTGAGTGCTATGCAGTTTTTTTTTTTGTGGTTTGTATCTTATGGAGTGGCTGGCTCCATGCTGCAATTTACACCCTTGTTGACCACAGGTGAACTAGGGTCGAGATGGAGTCTGCCCACTGAGAAGTGGGGGGTGGACAAGGAGGACAGGGATGTCAGCGTTAGGACTCGTCGGACCTGAAGTCACTTTGTCGCAGTCGACGAGCAAACAGACATTGGCCAATGTGTGTACCAAGAACTTCAGAAATAAAAAGATAAGATTTTGAGTTTTTTGAAAAAAACGTAAGTTTTTAACTTTTTTCTCCTATATATATAGCTTATTAGCATATGTACATCATTGGTAGTAACGTGCTGCAGAGTACTTTTTTTCTAGTTATTTGATCCAGCAGCCCTGCTGGCACCGGTTCACATTAGTCTGTGAGTGCTATGCAGTTTTTTTTTTTCTGTTTTGTATCTTATGGAGTGGCTGGCTCCATGCTGCAATTTGCACCCTTGTTGACCACAGGTGATCTAGGGTCGAGATGGAGTCTGCCCACTGAGAAGTGGGGGGTGGACAAGGAGGACAGGGATGTCAGCGTTAGGACTCGTCGGACCTGAAGTCACTTTGTCGCAGTCGACGAGCAAACAGACATTGGCCAATGTGTGTACCAAGAACTTCAGAAATAAAAAGATAAGATTTTGAGTATATAGCTTATTAGCATATGTACATCATTGGTAGTAACCGAGTGCTGCAGAGTATTTTTTCTAGTTATTTGATCCAGCAGCCCTGCTGGCACGGTTCACATTAGTCTGTGAGTGCTATGCAGTTTTTTTTTTCTGTTTTGTATCTTATGGAGTGGCTGGCTCCATGCTGCAATTTGCACCCTTGTTGACCACAGGTGATCTAGGGTCGAGATGGAGTCTGCCCACTGAGAAGTGGGGGTGGACAAGGAGGACAGGGATGTAGCGTTAGGACTCGTCGGACCTGAAGTCACTTTGTCGCAGTCGACGAGCAAACAGACATTGGCCAATGTGTGTACCAAGAACTTCAGAAATAAAAAGATAAGATTTTGAGTTTTTGAAAAAACGTAAGTTTTTAACTTTTTTCTCCTATATATATAGCTTATTAGCATATGTACATCATTGGTAGTAACCGAGCGCTGCAGAGTATTTTTTTCTAGTTATTTGATCCAGCAGCCTGCTGGCACCGGTTCACATAGTCTGTGAGTGCTATGCAGTTTTTTTTCTGTTTTGTATCTTATGGAGTGGCTGGCTCCATGCTGCAATTTGCACCTTGTTGACCACAGGTGATCTAGGTCGAGATGGAGTCTGCCCACTGAAAGTGGGGGGTGGACAAGGAGGACAGGGATGTTAGCGTTAGGACTCGTCGGACCTGAAGTCACTTTGTCGCAGTGACGAGCAAACAGACATTGGCCAATGTGTGTACAAGAACTTCAGAAATAAAAAGATAAGATTTTGGTTTTTTGAAAAAAGTAAGTTTTAACTTTTTTCTCCTATATATATAGCTTATTGCATATGTACATCATTGGTAGTAACCGAGGCTGCAGAGTATTTTTTTCTAGTTATTTGATCCAGCAGCCCTGCTGCACCGGTTCACATTAGTCTGTGAGTGCTATGAGTTTTTTTTCTGTTTTGTATCTTATGGAGTGGCTGGCTCCATGCTGCAATTTGCACCTTTTGACCACAGGTGATCTAGGGTCGAGATGGAGTCTGCCCACTGAGAAGTGGGGGGTGGACAAGGAGGACAGGATGTTAGCGTAGGACTCGTCGGACCTGAAGTACTTTGTCGCAGTCGACGAGCAAACAGACATTGGCCATGTGTGTACCAAGAACTTCAGAAATAAAAAGATAAGATTTTGAGTTTTTTGAAAAAACGTAAGTTTTTAACTTTTTCCCTATATATATAGCTTATTAGCATATGTACATCATTGGTAGTAACCGAGCGCTGCAGAGTATTTTTTTCTAGTTATTTGATCCAGCAGCCCTGCTGGCACCGGTTCACATTAGTCTGTGAGTGCTATGCAGTTTTTTTTTTTCTGTTTTGTATCTTATGGAGTGGTGGCTCCATGTGCAATTTGCACCCTTGTTGACCACAGGTGATCTAGGGTCGAGATGGAGTCTGCCCACTGAGAAGTGGGGTGGACAAGGAGGACAGGATGTCAGCGTAGGACTCGTCGGACCTGAAGTCACTTTGTCGAGTTGACGAGCAAACAGACATTGGCCAATGTGTGTACCAAGAACTTCAGAAATAAAAAGATAAGATTTTGAGTTTTTGAAAAAAGTAAGTTTTTAACTTTTTCTCCTATATATATAGCTTATTAGCATATGTACATCATTGGTAGTAACCGAGTGCTGCAGAGTATTTTTTCTAGTTATTGATCAGCAGCCCTGCTGGCACGTTCACATTAGTCTGTGAGTGCTATGCAGTTTTTTTCTGTTTTGTATCTTATGGAGTGGCTGGCTCCATGCTGCAATTTGCACCCTTGTTGACCACAGGTGATCTAGGGTCGAGATGAGTCTCCCACTGAGAAGTGGGGGGTGGACAAGGAGGACAGGGATGTAGCGTTAGACTCGTCGGACCTGAAGTACTTTGTCGCAGTCGACGAGCAAACAGACATTGGCCAATGTGTGTACCAAGAACTTCAGAAATAAAAAGATAAGATTTTGAGTTTTTTGAAAAAAACGTAAGTTTTTAACTTTTTTCTCCTATATATATAGCTTATTAGCATATGTACATCATTGGTAGTAACCGAGCGCTGCAGAGTATTTTTTTCTAGTTATTTGATCCAGCAGCCTGCTGGCACCGGTTCACATTAGTCTGTGGTGCTATGCAGTTTTTTTTTTTCTGTTTTGTATCTTATGGAGTGGCTGGCTCCATGCTGCAATTTGCACCCTTGTTGACCACAGGTGATCTAGGGTCGAGATGGAGTCTGCCACTGAGAAGTGGGGGGTGACAAGGAGGACAGGATGTCAGCGTTAGGACTCGTCGACCTGAAGTCACTTGTCGCAGTCGACGAGCAAACAGACATTGGCCAATGTGTGTACCAAGAACTTCAGAAATAAAAAGATAAGATTTTGAGTTTTTTGAAAAAACTAAGTTTTTAACTTTTTCTCTATATATATAGCTTATTAGCATATGTACATCATTGGTAGTAACCGAGGCTGCAGAGTATTTTTTTTCTAGTTATTTGATCCAGCAGCCCTGCTGGCACCGGTTCACATTAGTCTGTGAGTGCTATGCAGTTTTTTTTTTCTGTTTTGTATCTTATGGGTGGCTGGCTCCATGCTGCAATTTGCACCCTTGTTGACCACAGGTGATCTAGGTCGAGATGGAGTCTGCCCACTGAGAAGTGGGGGGTGACAAGAGGACAGGGTGTCAGCATTACGACTCGTCGGACTGAAGTCACTTTGTCGCAGTGACGAGCAAACAGACATTGGCCAATGTGTGTACCAAGAACTTCAGAAATAAAAAGATAAGATTTTGAGTTTTTTGAAAAACGTAAGTTTTTAACTTTTTTCTCCTATATTATAGCTTATTACATATTACTCATGGTAGTAACCGAGGCTGCAGAGTATTTTTTTCTAGTTATTTGATCCAGCAGCCCTGCTGCACCGGTTCACATTAGTCTGTGAGTGCTATGCAGTTTTTTTCTGTTTTGTTCTTATGGAGTGGCTGCTCCATGCTGCAATTGCCCCTTGTTGACACAGTGATCTAGGGTCGAGATGGAGTCTGCCCACTGAGAAGTGGGGGGTGGACAAGGAGGACAGGGATGTCAGCGTTAGGACTCGTCGGACCTGAAGTCACTTTGTCGCAGTCGACGAGCAAACAGACATTGGCCAATGTGTGTACCAAGAACTTCAGAAATAAAAAGATAAGATTTTGAGTTTTTTGAAAAAACATAAGTTTTTAACTTTTTCTACTATATATATAGCATATTAGCATATGTACATCATTGGTAGTAACCGAGTGCTGCAGAGTATTTTTTTCTAGTTATATGACCCAGCAGCCCTGCTGGCACCGGTTCACATAAGTCTGTGAGTGCTATGCAGCTTTTTTTTTTCTGTTTTGTATCTTATGGAGTGGCTGGCTCCATACTGCAATTTGCACCCTTGTTGACCACAGGTGATCTAGGGTCGAGATGGAGTCTGCCCACTGAGAAGTGGGGGGTGGACAAGGAGGACAGGGATGTCAGCGTTAGGACTCGTCGGACCTGAAGTCACTTTGTCGCAGTCGACGAGCAAACAGACATTGGCCAATGTGTGTAGCAAGAACTTCAGAAATAAAAAGATAAGATTTTGAGTTTTTTGAAAAAACGTAAGTTTTTAACTTTTTTCTCCTATATATATAGCTTATTAGCATATGTACATCATTGGTAGTAACAGAGTGCTGCAGAGTATTTTTTTCTAGTTATTTGATCCAGCAGCCCTGCTGGCACCGGTTCACATTAGTCTGTGAGTGCTATGCAGTTTTTTTTTTTCTGTTTTGTATCTTATGGAGTGGCTGGCTCCATGCTGCAATTTGCACACTTGTTGACCACAGGTGATCTAGGGTCGAGATGGAGTCTGCCCACTGAGAAGTGGGGGGTGGACAAGGAGGACAGGGATGTCAGCGTTAGGACTCGTCGGACCTGAAGTCACTTTGTCGCAGTCGACGAGCAAACAGACATTGGCCAATGTGTGTACCAAGAACTTCAGAAATAAAAAGATAAGATTTTGAGTTTTTTGAAAAAACATAAGTTTTTAACTTTTTCTCCTATATATATAGCATATTAGCATATGTACATCATTGGTAGTAACCGAGTGCTGCAGAGTATTTTTTTCTAGTTATATGACCCAGCAGCCCTGCTGGCACCGGTTCACATAAGTCTGTGAGTGCTATGCAGCTTTTTTTTTTCTGTTTTGTATCTTATGGAGTGGCTGGCTCCATACTGCAATTTGCACCCTTGTTGACCACAGGTGATCTAGGGTCGAGATGGAGTCTGCCCACTGAGAAGTGGGGGGTGGACAAGGAGGACAGGGATGTCAGCGTTAGGACTCGTCGGACCTGAAGTCACTTTGTCGCAGTCGACGAGCAAACAGACATTGGCCAATGTGTGTACCAAGAACTTCAGAAATAAAAAGATAAGATTTTGAGTTTTTTGAAAAAACATAAGTTTTTAACTTTTTCTCCTATATATATAGCATATTAGCATATGTACATCATTGGTAGTAACCGAGTGCTGCAGAGTATTATTTTCTAGTTATATGACCCAGCAGCCCTGCTGGCACCGGTTCACATAAGTCTGTGAGTGCTATGCAGCTTTTTTTTTTCTGTTTTGTATCTTATGGAGTGGCTGGCTCCATACTGCAATTTGCACCCTTGTTGACCACAGGTGATCTAGGGTCGAGATGGAGTCTGCCCACTGAGAAGTGGGGGGTGGACAAGGAGGACAGGGATGTCAGCGTTAGGACTCGTCGGACCTGAAGTCACTTTGTCGCAGTCGACGAGCAAACAGACATTGGCCAATGTGTGTACCAAGAACTTCAGAAATAAAAAGATAAGATTTTGAGTTTTTTGAAAAAACGTAAGTTTTTAACTTTTTTCTCCTATATATATAGCTTATTAGCATATGTACATCATTGGTAGTAACCGAGTGCTGCAGAGTATTTTTTTCTAGTTATTTGATCCAGCAGCCCTGCTGGCACCGGTTCACATTAGTCTGTGAGTGCTATGCAGTTTTTTTTCTTTCTGTGTTGTATCTTATGGAGTGGCTGGCTCCAT